>PVKA01003785.1:0-105995 GCA_004027165.1 Ctenomys sociabilis | reverse complement strand
TGCCCCAAAACAGAACTCATAGCTGTTACAGAAATACAAAACCAAGTTCCAGTCCATGCTCCAAGGTTCACTGGCTAAGTGATGTTAGAAATGATTCTTTTACTGGGGTCCTTGGCTAAAATTGAATGAATCCCTTTTTTTTTTTTTAATTTATGTATTTGGTACAGCATCTCACTATGCAGCTCAAACTTGCACTGATCCTCATTTTCAACCTCCTCAGTGCTGGGATATGCCACCATGCCTGGACTCCAGCTCAGCTTGCCCCTCAGGCAGAGTGTATGTGTGTCCATAAGTGCGTGCAGACACCAGAGCTGGAGCTGTAATGGAGGTTTAGGTGAACATCGCTAGGGTGCAAATGTATGCTACCTGATCCATTTATGGGTCTGTTGATCTGTTCTCACTCCTAAAAATCCTGAGACCTGGGATGGAGAAGACACTGCCTGAGCAGAATTACTGCACCCTGTGCCCTTAGGTCCCAAGCCTGAGATGGCAGGTGAGTCTGGAGTCTGGAGTCTGGCCCTTTGCATCTTTGTTGAATAATCTCTGCCTTGTGGCTATCACAGTATGGCTCAGAGAGGGCACTGAGACCCAGGTTAAGACCACAAACATTACAAGAATGAGGAAGTAGGGTAGCCAGCCTCTCCTTCTCTTCCTTGCCTCTCCCCCTGTTCAACCACCCCTCCTGACAGTCCATCTCTCCTCCCAAGTCCTTGAAGTCAGACTGTCTCTGAGCTGGCCGTGCCTGGGTAACATGATCCTATCCCTGAATCCCTCATACTACTGACCTCCCATGTGATCCTGGCCACTCTGATCTAGCAGGTTCTCAGGGCCTGGGAAGTACTTTGTCCATGTACACTTACCTCTGAAGGCCCAACCACTCCCTGTCAATATTGACCCAGGTGAGGGAGTGGCCCCAGGTGGACCCCACCACGCCAGGCTCCACTTCTAGGTCTCAGCTCTAGCTCCCACATCGCCCTGGTGACAGAGTTCATATCTTAGTCCCTCCGCAGCAGATGCAGAACACTGTCATTCCTGGAGTACCGGGACATAAGGGCCTCAGGGCCCACTACCTGGAGTCACCCTGGCCCTTCCCCTGAAGCAAGTAGGGCACTCAGAGGCTCCCACATCTGGCTATAGGCCAGGCAGTGTCTCACTCCACTTGGGAAGGATACCCTGAGACACTGTGGAAACACTAGAGTTCTGAGGCAGACCAAAGACCAGCATGCCAGAGGGCATCACTGCTTTGCCCATCATTGTAGGGATGTGTGGTCCACTCTCAGGACACAGCTTGGGTCAACTAGGAACATAACTGGGTGCTGCTCCTGGTGAGGACTGTACTGCAGGTTCCAGGGTACAATGGGGGCATCATTCTGCTCCCCATTTCTGGGTGAGAATAGGGTACTGTCAGCCAGCTAAGTCTCTTATCAGGCACTTGCCTCCTCACCTTAAGAAAGATCCCCAGTGCCTATGTGAGGCTTTCTCTGGAGTTCACTTATTTTCAGCAATGTACACATTGCATCTATCAAGGGAAGCAACACATGTCAACCCTCCAAAGTTTGCATATTTCCTTTGCAACCCCTGGATATCACGACCGGAGTGGTTCTGAGGAGCATGCCCTTCCTCTGCAGCCAAGGAGAACAGTTCTTAGTCTTTGTGCATCATTTGGGGCACTCAGAAGCCTGAGGCAAGTCCCCATGCTCAGATGTTTGAATCAAAGTAGTGGTGGTAGTGGACTTGAGATGTTTTTGTTATTGAATTGAGGACTGAACCTCATTCCTCTGCACTGAGTTAAATCTCCATTTTATTTTTTTGCGGAACTGGGGATTGAACTCAGCCCTTTGTGCTTGCCAGGGAAGCACTTATTCCACAGAGCCATTTCCCAGGCCCCACATCTCCAGTCTTTTACAAGCAAGATCTCAATTAAATTGCTCAGGCAGGACTTGAACTTGTGATCCTCCTGCCTCAGCCTCCCCAAATACTTGGATTACAGAGGTATACAGGATCTGTACCTTCAAAAGCCCCTCAGGCAGAATGTATGTGTGTGCACAAGGGCATGTAGAGCTGGAGCTGTAATGGAGGTTTAGGTGGACATCGCTGGGGTGCACATGTGCTCTACCTGATTGACTTATGGGTCTGTCAATCTGCTCTCAGAGGTCAGGCTGGTGACTGTGTCAGCTGGCAGCTCTGGGCTTTGAGTAGCCTGCAGATTCACAGCTAGTGTTATCTCTGAAGCACAAGGGATAGTTACTCTGGACTCTTCCACAAGCCCAGTGTATTCCTTATTCATGAGCTCAACAGACTGGCCATCAGACACTGTGCCATGGTTCCCAAGCTACTTTTTCCCACCCTCTTGAATTCCTATTTGTCATTGAAAACAGAGACTATGTTCAAACTAAAAAACATCTAGAAGGGAAATTTCAGTAGGCCCAAGTCCCTCGCAAGTACATTCCTGATGTTTCCTTCCCTTCTATCTGTGCACTTTCCACAGGGCATTTCAGTCTTGGGGCTGCCATGGTTTATAGCCTTTTATTGCTTGTATGCAAAGATGTGAAGCAGGTGGGGATGTGGCAGGATGCTAGAAAGGGCTAAGGAGCAGAGTGAAGGAAACAGTGGGCAGAGAATATAGCCAAGGAGTCAGAATCAGAGGAGGAAGGTGGACTGATGTCTCTGGTGGCTAGCTGCCCCATTGCTGAGGGTCCCTAGGGCACAGCACAAATCACTTACAGCTACAGACTATGTCCTGGGTGGGCAGGGATGAAAATATCATTATTTCTTGGTGTATAAGGGGAATGTGACCTAGGGTCCCCTCGCATCCCAAAATCATGGATGCTCTAGTCCCTTAAGTATAGTTTTTGCATACCCTCTCTTGCTTATAATGCCTAATATACATACTATGCAGTTGCTATACTGGGTTGTTTAGGAAAGCATTATTAAAAAATCTGTACATGTTCAGGATTGATACATTTTTTTCCCTCAATATTTCTGACCTGCAAATGTAGACCCCTCAGAAATGGAGGGCTGGCTATACATGCTGGCAAAACCAATATCCAATATCCCATGATAAGCAGAGACTGCACAGCTTTGTCTTAGAGCCCTTCATTTTTGCATCCACAGAATGAGGATAAGATCTACCTTATGAGATTTTTGTTTTGTTTTTTTCTAGTATCAGGGACTGAACTCGGGACCTTGCGCTTGTCAGGCACATGTGCCACTGAGCTGTCCCCCCCCCATGAAATTGTTGATACTGGTGTTCTGTCATCTGCATTAGGTATGAGTTCTTCATGTTATTTTATTTTTTCGGAACCAAGGATTGAACTTGTGCTTACCAGGGAAGCGCTTATTCTACTGAGCCATCTCCCCACTAGGTATGAGTTCTAAGATTGATGAAGCAAGTGTCTGCCAGGAATGTGAGCCTAGGAGCCTTCCAAGTTTCTCTTACTTTCATGAACAGTCTTAAGGATGATGCTTACAGGATTTCTCACTGTGAGGAAACAATTTGCTACATGTAGTCTTATATTCCTTGACTTGCTGCTTCTGGTAGTCACATCTTAGTTACTGTGCTTAAAGGCTATGGGTTAAGGCAACATACAGCCTATGGTTGTTATAGAGTAGGGGATAAGTTTCTCTCATACTGTATTTGGAAGCCTGTTGGTAGAGCTGGAGTCATTACGTGATGCCAAAGCAGCCCAGACTGCTTTGTTTGAGACAGGAAGCCAAGAGGCCAAACAGTTTTACCTTTCTGGTGACAGGCAACTTGGGCAGGATGGATTTTTAGTTACCCTTAGTCATGGTTTGTGGCTCTTAAGAGTTCTGTAGCCCAATTCCCATGTACCCTGCTCTCCAGAATGGGGGACCCTAGGAAAGTCAGTGCTATCATAAGATTGTGCAGGGGACAGAAAGTGGAGAGAGGCCCACCACTGGAGAAGCAGTCCATCCACAAGACAGCATAGTTTCATGTGTTTATTTTGGCAGGAGGAAATCATTGCAAACCTTGATTGACAATAGTCATCCCTGGAAACGTGCAAATTCCACATGTAGTATTTCCCAAGTAATGCTGGACTGTTGATCACATTCAAATATCTAGCAGGCATCCATAACTACTAGACATCAACATCTCCACTATTGGGGAGGGGTATCAGTCTGTAGAGAAGCTCCTGGGAGAATGAATCAGGAACAGTAAAATAGGAACAGAGGCAGCCACCCAATTTTGCACAGGTAATTCCAAGTACATCAAACCATCCACTCTCCTTAAACCATGGCATGCCAGCTGTCCACCACAGCACCTTTAAAAGCAGAGGCACAAACATCACAAGTGTTTGACCACAGGGCTGTGTGTTTCTGAATTTTATTAGAAAGCCATCTTTAAAATACAAGGTTGTAAAACACTGTCAAGTTATAGACTTACAGATTTCTTTTTTACACCCAACATTCAAATGCTGTAACCATGACAAGTCAGTGTCACTGAGGCATCCTCATGTCCTCAAAGACATCAAAACTGTACCATGTCAAAGGAGCTTCCTCACTAACCATCAACAATGACAGATGGTGTTTCTTATAGTATACAAATAATTGTTTACAAATAGCTAGTGTGTGAAACTATAGACCAACATATAGGATTCCAGAGCAAAAGGAAGATGGAGCATTACCATCATCAGGAATCCTCAGTTACCTCCAACTCAAGGCCTGGCTAGAGATGTGACAACATCATGGCAGATTGGAGCCCTTGAGCCTAAGGAATCCTGCCCCATATCTTAATGTAAAACACACCTGTCTAGAAGATTACATTTTAACCTGGTACAGAGGACCATGAAAACTCAGGCAGTCAGACTTTTCTTTTGGCTAAAGAGTTGGAGCATTTTGGTAATTTGGCAAATATATGGCACAAAGAGTAGCTAATAGGTTTCATTAGGTTTTAAAGCCCACAATTTAATAAAAGTTAAGAATCAAGAACAATACCCGTATTTACCTGTAAGAAACACAAATCCTAAACATTTACCTCATATCTTGGACTTAATGTTAGAATTCTATTGCTTCATTTACATGTAGATGATTAAAAATATATAGATATAGATATTTTGATTATGTACACAAAGCAGAATTAAGAGTTAAAATAAAAATGGAATTTTGGAGTGTGGTCAAATAAGGTGCACAGATTGCAGAACCCTCAGAGGCTCTGGCGGTCCCCCAAGACATTCTGTGTCTGTGGTGGCAGGGATTGGGCCCCTTCCCCATCAGCTCCACAACAGATTAGTGCAACAGCAGCACAAGGGCACTCACAGAGGTGGGAACTAGTAGGTGAAGAGTCTGGCTCAAGTCTGCCGCATGTTTTCATTCCACCTGACACAAGTGGAACACCGTTCCTGGGCTAGCTTCCCCTGAAACATTCTAGAATTTCATCCTCTCTACCCCTCTTCTACGTTGGCAATGTGCCAACACAGGAGGCATAGGTGAAGGTCTAAGGCTCTCATCAGGGCCTTGTTCTGTGTAGACATCGACACATAACAGACACTTGACTGCAACATTCAAGACATTTAAGGCAGCGGGGTCATTTAATAACTGGTTTCTCAAATCAAGATTTGTGGCATGTGCAACTCATTATGTAACTGTCATCTGTGGTAATACCTGGCCAGGGGGAATTTCTGTATTAGCAGGTGGATTACTGGGTTTGGAATACTCAAAATGTTGGGAGACCTTGTTAACCCCCTAAATATTTCTCTTCTGAATGTGCAGAAGTCCACAGACCAAAGTGCTGTTGGGAGGATGGGATTGGCAGCTGGCTTCAGTATTTTGTGAATGAAAGCAATAAAAAAAAGGGAAAAGAAATTTTACTCTGACCTCCAGATCTGTTTTGATAGTGCCAGTCGCTCCCACCAGAACTCTGGCTGAAACCCAACCCACAGAAGACTAAGGCAATGGTGCCAACATAAAAGGGTTCTTTTTAATTATTTTGAAGAGCAACACTTTACGAACTGTCTTGTTGTCAAACAAGGAACATGGCACTGCTTAAACATCAAACTGGGAAAGGCTGCAAGGAGAGCCCAAGCTCAGAGGAGGAGCCCTTCTTCCTACTCTGGAGTCTCAGATCTAGACAGGCTTATCTATCCTTGGGCTCAAAACAGGCTGTGCTTCTAAGAAGACCAGGGGATGAACATGGGCCATGTCAGCCTACTGCCTGGTTGAGGTTACATGTTCTCAGAGAGAACAGCCAGCTTCTCACAGGATCTGATGCTGAATGCAGGTTCCAATACACCACACCTGTGTGGTGCTCTGGCCCTTTGCCTTTGTACCCTTCTGCATTTCTGGCAGCAGTACCAGGCAGTATACTCCGCAAGGGTGTGGGACACCTGTTTCTGACTCTGTCCAAGTTTGTAGCTTAGCAGTGAGCATATTCTGAGCATAGGCACAGTGGCAAAGAACAGTGTTAACAGCCGCTGGTCAATTCCATTTGGTGGCAGCGTGGTAGCAGCAAAGAAAATTCCCAAACAGCTCCATGTGTATCCAGCTTTTGGAAAGGAAAGATTTAAAAAATCAATAAACAGGCTTTTTAAAAAATATATATTCAAGAGTTTTAGGGGTTCTTGTAACTGTTCTACCCAAACCAGTAACAACCAAACAAAAAACACACAGAAGTATGGCAGTAGTGTGAAAGCAGAAGTGACATGATGTCACTTTTCAAGAGGAAAATATGACCTCAAGACAAATTTGTCACCATCATAAATCATAATATAAAATAACTTTTTTCCTAAAGTATTGAGCTACACAACTGCAAATACATTCCAACATGGGTTATAAATGAGTGTGAACAAGGACAGTCACAAAAAAACCCCGCATATCTAAGGGAGCCTGACCCTGGAACATGCCACAGGTGGTTAGAGCAAAGTTGCACCTGCTGGGAGATAGGCTCCTATGACTCACTCCCCATCCTTGCTAACCCCCACCCCTCCACACATATTAATAGGCTCTAGAAAATTGTCATGTTCATCTTCTTAGAGTATCTGAGACAATAAAAGACTAAAAGATGTCAGAAATACGTTGTGTAGAAAAATTAACTCTCAGCTTAAAATAACATTCAAAAAGGCACTTCATCCTGTAGGAAAGATTCTGAGTTGGGTCAGCTGCTCCGAGCTGGAACAGAAGGGAACAAGTTGTCTGCTTGGAAGGGAGGACAGTTCAAAGAAGTCTGATAGAAGCTTTTTTCCCCATTTTTTTTTTTTTTTTTGGTATGTTTTAAGAAAAGCAAATCCAGTAAAATGCATGTCCCTTTATGAAATTTGTTAAAAGAGTTCATTTTTAAAATAGTTGTTTCTGTTCTTAAAAACAAATCAGGTAGGCATGGCCACATTCGCCCTGTGGCTTGGAGCACAGAATCTCCTCACTATCAGTTTGAAGGAGCTGAGGCCAGGTATGTTCCCTGCGGCCAGAGTTCCAGAGTGCACAGGCAGAGGCGGCCAAGGCCAGGGCTACCTAGTGCAGAGTCTGTGCAGCATGCTGTACACGTCGTCCTCACGACTCAGCCCCTCAAAGAAGGGGATGAGGTCCAGCAGCTCTGTGTCCGTCATGTCATCAAACCAGGACTGCACAGGCACCTGAAAGATAGTAGGTGGAAGAGGCAGCAGAGCTACACCCAAGGGATGAGATGTTCCTAACCTAATAGGGGCCTGGGACTTTTATCAGTTTCTTTGGAAAGAAGGACTGGTATCTAGTAATCCATCACCACCACCATCATTTAGTTTGTTCTTCTGTTCTAACCCAGATCAATTCAAAGCTACATGATTTGGGAGACACGGGGGCAAAGTATTTCCAGCCTATATGCCTGTTTTCCAGCCACAGAAAAAGATGGCCAGTGTGGAATATTACTTGTCGATTCCATAAAATCCCTCTCTCTATTGTGCCATACCAGCTTCATGTACTTCAGAGTACATTTATACAGAGGTTACATGACAGCCACAGATACCATGAACCCATGTCTGGGCACAGAGACTTCCTCTTAGGGTCACTGTACTATGCTACACGGCAAACAGAAGTGGAGAATTTCTTCCTGGGCTTAGTAGTCAGCAGGAAAAAAGTAGAAGTATAAAGTTTCAGGGCATTCTGAAGCCACAATCAAAGGCAGGATTTCCCCTTACATTTAGGCCAGAGTTGCACACAGAGGTACAAACAACAAATTTGAAAGAAACTCAAGGAAATTAAAATAGTATAAAAGTATTCTGAGGGCTGGTAAGATACCTCAGTGGCCTAAGCACCTGCTTAGCACCTTAGAAGGAACTAGGGTTTGATCCCCAGTACCACATACTGTACCAGCCCCATCCCTGGGGATGTGTGCTGAGCCAGCCACCGAGACCAGACAGGGTGGCACACCTCAGTAATCCCAGAGCTGGGGAGGCTGAAAACAGGAGGATCACCACAAGTCCGAGCTGTGTAGTGAGACCCTGTACCAAATATATAAAAAATAAATTAATTAATTTCAAAAAAAGTATTCTGACCCATTTAAAAATCTGAAGACAATTTAGAAACATAAAGATTCATCTTGTACCATCAAGGAAGCTATCTGAAGGGGAATTCTGGCTCAAAGGTAAAAATGTAAGCATCTAAAAGAGTAATAAATAGATTGGATTGTAACAAGTTATGCATGAGCTCCTATTGTATGACACTAAAAGAACTAAGACTTTTATAGCCTGCCTTTCTTTGCTAAATCTTTTTTTTTCTTTGGTACCAGGAATAAAACTCAGGACCTCACACATGTAAGTTAGGCACTGCACCACTGAGCTAAATTCTTGGCTCTTACCTTGCCTTTTTATTCAGATATTCAAATTATATTTTAGTTTTTTTTGGCGGAACCAGGGATTGAACTCAGGCCCTTGCACTTGCCAGGGAAGCACTTATTCCACTGAGCCATATCCCCGGCCCCTCAAATTATATTTTAGGATAAACAGTTAATGAGGGCAATATTGATTAATATCTATCTATCTATCTATCTATCTATCTATCTATCTATCTATCTATGAATTCTGGACAACAAAGGCAGAAAGAATGATAGGATTTTAGGAATCACCATTTTGCAATTCCCAATAAAATGGTGGATATAAGCAATAATCACTAGTAACTGCTATAATTATGAGGTGAAAAGTTATAATGGCGGGATCAGGCTAAAAACAGCTGAAACCAGTGGTCAACTTTAAATCTTCTAAAGAGAGGTCAACCTGACATCATATGCTTCCTTATATGATTCCACAGAATGTGTGCAATATCATCTATGGTATATTCTGTGTGCTTGTGTGTGTGTGTGTGTGTATGTGTGTGTGCTTTGAATCAGTCTTGCTATGTAGGTCAGGTTGGTCTTGAACTTATTACATAGCCCAGGTTGGCCTTGAACTTGCAGTAATCCTTCTGCCTCAGCCTCCTTAGTGCTAGGATTATAGGCACACACCACCATGCTCAGTAACTATGATATACTCATGCAAAAAAATTTCTTAAAAGAGAAAAGAATAATGAACCTGCATGTAACCAAGTAGTAAACATAGCCTAATTACTTTATTAAAGGGTATAGGGTGGTAGGAAAATCAAACACCACCACAGGCAGCAAAGAGATAAATCCAAGATGCAGGACAGTTTTACAAGACGAACAAGCAAATCTTCAAAAGTAAATGGCATGGCCAGCTAAATAGCTCAGTGGACTAAAGGACCTGCTTAGGCAGGCACAGGGACCATGGTTCAATCCCTAGCATGCCCAGGGTGCAATGAGACGGTGACTGAGACTGGGCATGGCAGTGCACGCCTATAATCCCAGTGCTTGGGAGCCTGAAAACAGAAGAATCACTACAAATCCAATCTGTGTAGTGAGATTCTGTAGACTCTGTACTGAATATGTTTAAAAAAGGTATGCAGGGGGTGGGTGTGTGCCCGGGGAGATAGCTCAGTGAATAACTGCTTGCCTGGCAAACACAGGGACCTGAGTTCAATCCCCGGTACTGCAAAAAAACAAAACAAAACAAATGAACAGCAACAACAAAAAACATTAAATGGCAAAGAAGTTTAAAAAGGGGAACAGAAAAAGAGATACTAGGATTACAAAAAAATCAAGAGACATTAACCAAAGCAATTTATGGACTTTCTTTGGATCCTAATTCAAACAATTCAAAAGTGAGAAAATACTCTATATGATGGGGAAAATATGAACACAAGGTAGGTATTAGACAATTAAAAAATTCAGTTGTACTGGATGTGATAATAGAATTTAAAAATAATCCTTATCTATTAGACAGACTTTTTTTTTTTGGCAGAACCAGGCATTGAACTCAGGCCCTTGCGCTTGCCAGGGAAGCACTTATTCCACTGAGCCATCTCCCTGGCCCCAATCCTTATCTATTAGAGACACATTGCTAAATGTATCATATTGAGCTTGATTTACTCATTAAAATGAACACATATAAATAATTTTGAGTATTCAAATATTGAAGTCACACTAGTTAACTGAATCTAGCTTGAATTCATTTTTTTTTCTTTAAGTGGACTCAAGAAATGAACTTCTATAGGCTTAGCTGAGTCTGAGAAGCCTGAAGGCATAGCTCCCCATGGAAACTGCCTGAGCTGAGGCTGGTATGGCCACAACTGAGCAGTCAGTCCATCTCTTTTCTCTTGGAAATAGGAGGATATCAATTTCCTGTTCTGAGAACTACACTGACTGGGCAGGTAGGCATCCAGACACTGCCATGCCCCAGGGAGTTTCATGTAGAAAATGTTTCCATTGTGTGTTGCTCAGGCATTATTTTGAGGTAAAGTTGACAATCTTACCTGAAGAACTGACTTAAATATTTTATTCATTCTTGTTTAGGAAATATTTTTGAAGGGATCACATGCACCTGAATTAACAGGAAGCACGCAGTCCTGGGCAGCGACTAGCTCTGAGGAGTTAACAACAAACAACCCTTTTCCACAACAACACTGCAAGTGTGAGTAAGAAGACATGGGCATACTGAGTACTCACCAGCCCTGGGCACTGCTCAAGTGCTTTTTATCTACTGTCAGATTGAATGCTCTAACAATTTCTTGAGATGAGTATTCCTAGAGTGCCTACTTGACAGACGAGGCAACTGAGGTCCAGTGAAGTTAATTAAGTTGGCCACTGTCATGTAGCTGCTATGTGACCTAGTTGGGATTGCACCAGGAAAAGACAAGAGACTTTTTTATGTAGGCACCAGTTTACATTGTAAGCAGCTCAGATGGAGTCCTGCCAGCTTTT
Organism: Ctenomys sociabilis; assembly: GCA_004027165.1. NCBI lineage: Eukaryota > Metazoa > Chordata > Mammalia > Rodentia > Ctenomyidae > Ctenomys > Ctenomys sociabilis. The sequence continues at coordinate 94,756 of PVKA01003785.1, read as the reverse complement.
CCTTTGAGATTACTTACTGCATTCTCAGGATGGAAGATGTATGAGGCAGGAGAATTGTCAACAATGATCACTTTGCTCAGCTCTCGTCCCAAGCGACTCAGGTCCTTGACATAGTTCCCACGATGAAAAACACAGGATTCTCTGAAGAGTCGGGCCCGGAAAACACCCCAGCGGTCTAGGAGGTCAGCCACAGGGTCTGCATACTGGATAGGTGACACAGTGAATGAAGGTCAGGCACCTAACCTACTACAGTAAGAGCCAGACAACTTTTTAAAGAAGAGATCTAAATAACCACCAAGTGTTTCAGGATCCTGGTTATATTCCATGTACATAAGGAAGCACTAGTTTCTTCCATTTTTCTAACATCCAATCCATCAGAAATTTTTGTCAGTTTTATCTTCAAAAATATCCTGACTCCTTCAGCATCTTTCTAGCTCTACTGCCCAGCACTAGAACAGGTCTCCAACCTACAGCCCAATAGGCTCCCTTTTCCTGCTGGCCCTCTTTCCCAATCCCTTTACCTTAAAGCTGTCAGGGTGGCCACAATCACATCATTCCCCTATTTAAAATTCTTTACTGTCTACTCACTGTACTTGCACTGGGCCCACTCATTCTGCCATGAACCTGAGGAATGATGAGGGGACCATGATTCTCTCAGGGAGGGAGAGCACCTACAGAGGCACTGAAGAGGCCAGTAGTGAACATGAATACTGCAGTTTAGTCCATGGGAAAGTCCTTTCCTTCCCAAGGGCATCCTGAAGGAGGCAGAGTCCTGCCACAGTTGTACTTCTACTGACCATGAAGGGTGAGTACTTGGTCACTATTCTGGTGAGGCCAGCCAAGGGCCATGTGGGTAGGCTACAGGGGGCTCATTCTGGACAGGAAACTATGGTTAATTTCCTCATAATCATAGATACTGGTGTTGATACACTAATCTTTCAAGGAAGCACTTGCATTTGAAAACTCTGGCTAAAAACATGAATGTGAAGAATGCGGGCCTCTGATATGCAGGGACTCTGTCTCTCTTGTCCCCTGCTGAATTCCTAGAGTTTAGTACCATCCTAAAACTGGTATTAAGTAAATACTTGCTGGGGTTTGGGTGATGAGACACACAACAAAGGATCTGACTGTCAGTGTGGGATTCCTATAGTCTGAGGTTCCTGGGTAGCAGGCAAGGAAGCCCACTTGTACCAGTGCTGCTGGCACAGAACTGAGCTGAACCCAGATTCCACAGCAGGAGTGACCACTCATGAGCAGGACATGGCATCAGGGAGAGAAGGGGCTGGGAGGCTGCACTTTGGCTCTGACTGAGCTCAACCAGGCTGGTGAAAAGCAGGTTGCAGAGACAGATGGAGGGGCAGGTGGGAGCAGTCCAGGAAGAGAAACCCAACAAAGATATTTAAGTGAATGCTGGGAATAATGCCAAGGAAATGTGTTTTTAATTTTGCCAAATCAACAATTCTCAGTCTACTGCCCTGGTGCCATTGGTTATTTCTTTGGTTATTACTTTAGCATTCCAAGGCACTATGAGAAGTGTGATCAAAGATGCAGCTATAATTTATCTTGGTACCCCACAGTCAGAAACCCTAACATACAGAGACTGCTGCATGATTCCTTAGAATAGGTCGGAACAAAGGAAGATGCTTAACCTAAGCTCCATAAAACTCATTTTGGGTTTTATTCAAAAGTCCTGAGGTACCCACAGAGACAATGGTGGTGCCACCCATAAGTCAAAACTGTTGGCCCCATGAGAGCCAGTATAGATTCTGGGTCAGAGAAGATATAGACCAAAACATATCTGAATCATTTTATCACTACTGTTTATACTAAATACTGAACATTAGGTGTACTTATTCTCTGACAGTGCCCAGCATGGTACATGGAACTTGGCTCAATGAATATCTGCTGAGTAAGAGTGAGGTGCTACACTAAACTCTTTCCTTGTGCTACTCCATTTAATCCATGAGATGTGGGAATTACCCCCAGTTAAAGAAGAAACTGAGGTGCCAGAAGTGACTTACCTGAGATGGCACATTAAGGTAGGGTAGAATCAGTACCCTCACCAGCCTATGGCTAATGGGAAACTCTTGACACATGTCATTCACTTGTTCTTCCTATAAAACTGTGTAAGCTAAACCCAAAGAAACAGGAGCTTCTAGCATCTGGTTACCATTAGTGGATGAGAGGGGTCTTGTGTGCTTATGGAAGCCATCCTTCTGTGGTCACACACTGCACATCTTTGTGACTTCCTTGTCTGTGGACAACTAACTTCAAAAGCCTCCATGTACAACAACTTCACAGAACATTTGTTCTAAGTGCTCTCTGTTACCATGGTAACCAGAAGCCTTTCAGACTGGCAGTGTGCACATGGCCTGCATCCATCCCATCTGGGGTGGGAACCTGTCACCATAAAAATAGCTTCCCCCACCTTAACAAAGAGCTCTTGACAGATTGGGGGTAGCAGTAAAGGGGCTGGGATTCCAGGCTTTGAGTCTGCGACAGGGAGCAGGACACACCTTAGCCAAGCTGGCAGTAAAGAGCACACATTCAAAGAGCTGTCCCATTCTTTGGAGGAATTCATCCACATGTGGCCGCTTCAGCACATATACCTGCAAATGGCAGAAAGAGCAAGCTGGTCAGGCATGGCAATTGCTGGGATGCCTGGGCCTAAATGCCCACTGTAGGAAGAATTGCTGGAGAAGTCTGATTTCTACTGCCAGGTCTGTGTGTGCTATGCAGAGGTCCAGAGTGTATGGTCAGATACAGTACTCCTCCAATTCGGGTATAATTCAGTGCAGGTGACACTCCCAAAGGACAAAGAAAAGCTGATGTGGTACTGAGGGTCTTGGGAATTTTGAGGGTCAGTGAGTAGAATGGTTGTGCCATGTTTACATGAAACCACTCATTCAACTGCATATGTGTTTCTTGGCACCTGGTGTGGGTCAAACTATGGTTTGGTGCTGTCCTTTTGGAGGTCTGGCCCTGGCTGACTTCTCAGCAGGTCTGGAATTGTTCCAGCTGCCACCTTCTGCTCTGAATGGTACTTCCTCTTCACCAGAAGGCCTAGGGTTAAAAAAAAACACCGGCCTTGCAAAGCTGCAAAAAGGTCTTCTTTGTTAGCCACAGAAACACTGGTACTTAACATCATGAAGGTTGTTTTATGAGGGCTGGGTCTGGACATTTCTGGGGATGTGAAATCTTCTGGGGCCTAGAAACAAGCCTATGGGATCTGTGAGCAGAGGGAACAGAGTGCCTCTCCTAGAATGTCTGGACTCTGTGTACCTTTTTGGGTAAGCCAAGTAAAGCCAGTAGGACTATAAAATACCCAGGCTTTAGCTCACACATGGGTTTCTGACTACAGAGCCTGAAGAAATCTGGAGACTAGGAGATGAGAGAGAAGGCAAAGCTGGTAAGAGAACAGAGGAAGTAGAAAGAAGTAGGAACCAATTAAAGCCTGAATAAATTCCATCTAAACTTAGTCACTTCACAAAAATAAATCACTCTTTAGAATTGAATTCAACATATTTACTGAGCTGCAGCTCTATGCTCAGCCTGATATAGTTATATTGATGAGTCAAACACAGGCCTTGCCCTTGAAGGGCTCACAGTCTAGAGCAGACACATGCAAAAATGTGTAGAAATTAACATGGCATAATGAAAAAAGTATGAGGATCATATGAAGATAATTAACTTTTCTTTCAAGGGGAGGCAATCATAGAAGGGAACAGTTGGCCTGGACCTCAAAGCATGAGTAGGATTTTACCATACCATTAAGGATGAAAAGAGGCAAACCTCTGAGAGCAAAGTACCACATGAAACTTGGAGGCCTAAGAATACCTGACATGTTAGAAAATGGCCAGAGCCCAGCCATCTAGGCAGGAAAAGAGGATGGGGAGGTGAGGAGTTGGAGAGGAAGTGGCTAAGGATGGTTGGGCACACTATAGTGAACACATATAGGGCCTCAAATAGCCCATGGAGCAGGTAGAATAGAGGGGTAACAATGGAGAAGGAGGTCCACATCACATGGAAGGACAGATTGCTGGCAGAGGAATTCTACTGGTAATACTTTCAATGAGCCAGAAATAGGCACTAAAAAGATCAGAATTGGTGGGCAATTCATGAATAACCAAGAGTGGGGTAGGTAGGGGTCTGAGCTTGAGGGTGGAGGAGGGAGCCAAGGGAATGGGATAGCTTAGAATGGGTGTCAACACGGTTGTGAGGGGGGACATTGAGGTGGAGGATGGAGGGCAGCACCTGTGTGTCTTCGGAGGCTCTCAGCTCCTACCATGCCCCTGAGACTTCTCAGTGCTGGTATCAGTAAATGGGTGTGGCCTGTGCTCCTGCATCCCCAGGAGCACTATTTCAAAAGCAAGCTCTGCTACATGCAAAGGACAACAGACTGGGGAATTCTGGTGTTGGTGCCTCTGGCAGAGAGGAGGGTCCTTGGCCCAGATGCCAGCGTCCAGGCCCGCGTCCCCGTGCAAGTAACCAAGAATAGGCCCATTGGGACCTGCACAGCCTATCCTGGATTACTTGAACGAGGCCACGGCCTTCGCCAGGGCCTTGCTCCTCCTGCTCTTGGTGCCTGTGGCTTCCTTCCCCCAGGAGGGTTTGGACCCCAGCTCTGAGACCTTAAGGTGTCCAAAGGAATCAAAGCAGTCAGAGGGAGGCTGGGAGAGCTGGGGTGGCTCCTGAAGGTGGGTTATGCTCACAGCTATGTGGTTTGAAGGATTGTTCTCTTAATGCTTGCCATGCCATAGGGCAGCTCTCCTTTGTCTTCAAAAGCACTCTCCAGCATGAGTCAAGGTAATAAACACAGAAGCCTTAACTGGTTCTCAGATGCTGACTTAATTTAGTTGATACTTTTGTCAATGTTAAATGTCTAGGTACTTGCAGTACTGGCTCTATGATGGTTTTTAAAGACGGAATACAGAGGTGCTATGGATAAAGCTTCTTTTCTCAGGGACTGGCAGGATCCCTGGAGAATAGGGCAAAAAGCAGAGTGGGCAGGGGAAAGGCAAAGGGCCTGAGTATCAAGGAGAGTCCTGGGATAGAAGGCAGTAGACTGGAATTTTCATCTTAATTCTTCCCATTGTATCACCTTGAGCCAAGCCTTTCCCTGGCTAAGATTCAATATCTTTATCTGGGCAGTGAGGTAATTGGACCATCTGATGTCCAAGGCTGAGATAGTTCTAAGCTCAGCACTTGAGAGCCAAAGACTACTGACGTTATTCAGGAAAGACATCTAGCTGTAGCCTAAATATCACGAGAGATTTTCCTTCTTAGGCTACAAGGGCAGATACTTTCCCTTTAAGACCTTGGAGTTGACAAGAAAATGGTGAGCTCATCCCTGCATAAAACTTGAAAAAAGCTACTCCTCCAATCTCCAAGGCTAATTCCTACAATGTTTCAAATGTGTTCATAAATACAGCTATTTATGGAAGAGCTTCATGCAGATAAGGAAAAAAAAAATCGGAAAGAACAAAGATGATGCATGCCAGTTGACTGTGGTGTATTTGTTCGTAGTAGTCTGCTGATCTAAAACCTCATATCTCTTTTTCCTTTCCTTTGGGGGTTAAGTATTTGCTAAAAAATCATTGGAGAAAATCATGCAGTAATGGTAAGATTAGCTGGGAGCAACTGGCATTAGAAATGCACACCTTTCCCCAAGAATCCACCATAAGGGAGGGAGGCATTTTCCTGCTGCCTGCTAGGAGAGCAGCCGAAAGCAATTATATGAGGAAGTTAATTAGGCCACCAAGCTAAATCAGTGGGTAATACAGAAACTTTTAAAGAATGCATCAAATCAAAGAACTATTTGAACTTGTAACCAGATCTAATATTTATGAAAATACAGTTTAACCTCTAAACTCAGTACAAAACAAAATTTCAGTGAGTAGGGGAAAAAGAAAAATTTTATTTCTTATGTGCAATCTGTCTCTTTTTGATTGAATAAAATTATCAGGGAATTCAGAAGTGAATTCACATGAAATGTAATTATTAAAAATGCTCATTGTATTGTGAATGGTGGCACATGCCTATAATCCCAGCGTTTGGGAGGCTGAGGAAAGAGGATTGCTATGAGTTCAAGGCCAGCCTGGGGCCACCTAGTGAATTTAATGCTAGCCTGATCTATATAGTAGACCCTGTTTTAAAATAAGCAAAGAAACAAACAAAATTCTCATTGCAATTCAAATTTTGCTTTGCCAGGGAGATAGTTCACAGTGGCATAAGCACCTGCCTGGCAAGGACAAGGTCCTGAGTTTGATCCCCAGTACCAAAATTTTTTTTTGCTTTAATTCCTTACCTGATGTATAGTCCCATCGATTTCAACCGGAACAATAAAATCAGCATTACTAATAGGCTAGAGAGAAAAGAAACTATAATTAATATAGCTGAAAGAAAAAGGTAAAAGTGGAAATTTTAGCAAGAAAAAGGCTTGCCTAGACCAATGTTTTGACAATTTGATAAAACAGTTCAGGAGAAGGAGGGTTGAAGCATGCCTGGGTTCCCTGAAAAAAACACAAGCAGGAAATCACATTCTTTTATTTTCTGAATGCTGTGATGTTTACAGCATCCTAGTCCAACCTCTTTATTATCTGTCTGGACTCTACCACAAGAAGTGGCACAGCCTGGGAGTGAATGGCATGCCTCAAAAAATGTAACTCTTGCCCAGTGCCCTGCCAGGATAAGAACCAGTGCTGGCCACCAGGGGAAGACGAGGGTACAATGGCCAGGAGTCAGTGCTACTGGGAAGATAACCAAAATGTAGATCCTCAGTGTGGATGGCTAGGTAGAAGATACTGTGCAAAGAGACCCACAGCAGGGCCAAATACACATGGAGAAGTTGGAGGTCCCAGGGTTCTACCTGGGGCAGGCTTTCTCTCTCTGGTCTTCAGTATCTCTCTTCCAAAGTTATAATAGTAAGGGGTCTGATGAATTCCCAAGGTTCCATCTAGTCCTGAAAATCAGTGATCTGAGGCCCTGGCTGGTAGCCTGGTACCATCTCTTCCTGCCTTGAGGTTGCAGTGGGAAAGAGAACCAGCTCTCTCTTTATTCTATTCTAAGAAACGCAATACCCAGCACATCTACAAGCTTTCAGAATGTGAAAACAACTCTTTCACAATACTAGTAACATGTAAAAATCATATGACTCTTCACAGTCACCATATTTTCTTTTCTGTTTACTTTAGTTTTGTAATAAATTTTACATGGAATTCTAAATAGAATTCCACAAATTAGTAGAAAATCACTGAAATGAATAGGTTCAACAAAATAATCAGTCTGGAAATCTTTGGAACAAGAGGAAAGATGGAATATGAAGGTATGTGTGGCAATCACTAGATAGGTATTCTTCTTGTGGGGTATGGAGTTTGGTCAGACTTTGAACTGGGATCTGTATTAATCTACATACAAACATTCTTCATTGATGTGTAAGTTCAAAAATTTAGAAAATGCTAGGGTGTAAAGCCAATACTAAAAATTAGTTGTAAGAATGCTACAGAGGTTTAAGATTATAATTTATTTACTCAAGATTGGAAGGTCAAGGTTTGGCACAATATTTTATAATTTTACAACTGAATTACAGAATCATGCTAAAGGAGAAAAAAAAAAAAGACTGAAGGAAGAAACTCTCACAGGGTACTGAACTGTGAAACAATATTCTACAAAGTATACAACCATTTCCCAGTTTCCAACAAGCACCATTCTTAACCTCACATGCTGCTGTAAAGAAGGGCATGCTAAAGGCAGGGCTCTTAACCTGGGGTTCATAAGCCTGTGTTTCATACAGTGTACATGTTCACAGGAAGGGGTTCAGAGCTTTCAGATTCTCGGAACACTCTGAAATGCCCAGGACATTAAACATCATATACTAGAGAATAATTGCTTGCAAATATAGGTAGGTTGGTAAGGGAAAAATGAGGAAACACTTTATAGTTGTTGCACTGATAGTCTTTGAGCAGGCTCTGGAGACACAGCTGCCAAAGCTTAACCTGTGAGCAAGGACTCTTCAGTACTCTTGGGCAGTCTGGCCAGCATTACCTACACTCCCAGAGCTATTCAGGAGGATGCTCTCTATGGTTCAAGAACAACTAAATGGCTATGCCCCACAAGAACTAGAAAAAAGCCCAACTTGCCCATGAGGAAGAAAATGCTTCCAATGCTGTCCAGTGATGAGCTGGCACACAAGGCCACTCTGGCCCCAGGACCAACAGTGGAAAGGCCAACCCAAGGAGTGTTGGGGAATGAAGAAGTCCCTGCATGCCCCAGGATCAGAAGGCCATTTCTCACTGCTAGTGGTCAGTGTTACTCCTCCTTCATTTTCCAAAGGAAGACAACATCCTGGCCTTGTTCTGTCAAAGAACATCTCTGCTCAGTGAGAAGTAGGCATAAAGAAGGATGTTTCTGGAAGGAAGGTGTTCAGGCAAAATGATGGGCCTTCTGCTGTCATACAACCTGCCAGGAATGACAAGGGTTCATATGAGACACATAGCCCATCACAGATGGTGCCTTTATGTCTCTCAGAAGAGTAAGGGGAGTGCCAGGCTAAGGTACAGTATAGCTGACCAGTAATAATAGAGCGGTTCCATCACCAAAAGTTCTCAAAGAAAACAGGACCAAGATCTTAAATATTTGCTGCTTCTCAACAGAACAATACCTGATTTCCAAACTTTTTCTTCACCTGCCTATTTTAAATTATTCCATTAAAAAAATGATTACATCATTTCTTAATAGTGTAGCCATCATTGCTCTTGTATGGAGGCCCTTTGGTAATCTTGTCATTTTAACTGGGGAAATGGGCAGTGGGGAAGGGACAAGAAGGACTGAGCCTCCCTTTGACACTGTTGCAGCTTTGTGTCTTTCATTCAGTACAGCATGGAAGCAGGCACTTAGCTGTGAAGCATTAAAAATTCCACAGCAATCTCTTGTCATGAAAATAATCAGAATAAATGGCTTTGAAAACAGTTTTCAATGTATTAATTTATCGAATCCGTCCTATTAAGGTGTCTTAAAACTGTCTCATTGATATTTGTACTTCAATATAATAAAAAAAGAAAAAAAAGAAAAAAAAAAGAATAAATAGCTGAATCTGTTCAGATGTGACCAACTCCAGGAGACTTCTTCAGAGCTGTACATCTTTCAAAAACTGATTTAGGAACAGATCTACGATAGCAAGGAGTCTGACAATTTCCACAAGTGCCTTCTCTGCCCCTCCCTATAAAACACAAGGTATTATGATTATTACCTTGACAAAAGTCATGGGAGAAATGATTGTCTGGATACCTAAAAATTATTTCTAGAAGGTTTAGTGTTGGAAAACTCAAATCTTGTAAGTAAAACCAGGTCTCAAGTGATATTGGCACCCCAGCACTTTCTTTTCCAAACTTAAATGTTAATAGTCAACTATTTTAGTTAATATCCACCTGGGTTAATAAACAGCTATTATTGGAATAATTTTATGAAGACCAAAGTCATACCAACAACCACAAGATGTCTCTTTCTGTCTGTCTGTCTGTTTGTCTCTCTCTCTCTCTCTCAAGTCTTCTCATGTAGTTCAGGCTGGCCTTGAGCTCACTAGGTAGCACAGGCTGCCCTCCAATTCACGGTGATCCTCCTGCCTCCACCAATGGGATGCTTGGATTACAGGTGTGCACCACACATCTAGCTGACATTATTCTTTTTCCTTTTCAATACAATTGTTATCAAATCACAAAGACCACAGAGTGCTTTTTATGGTGATTTACCTTAAATGAACTGTGCACCAGTGTTTCATCTAAATCAATGACCACACATTTCTTTCCATAGTCAAGCACCGTCACCTCTGGAAGGAGGTATTTAGCTGGTGGCTAAAGAGGAAAAAAAGTATTAATATCTCTAAGTAAGAGACAAATCAATTCCCTTAACACTGTATTATGTTAATGAACATATAAATGAAATCAAACATTTAAATAAACATCTGATAAAATACAACATATAATTTTTCTTAAGAACAACAGTAACAACCAAGTTTTACCAAACCATTAGGAAAATGATTACAATGAGGGCTCTTTTTACACTAGAAAAACTGAGTTTCAAAATCAATACTAGCATTTTTTTGGCCATAAGCTAAGATAATAACACCTACTATGAGAGGTTATTTATAATGGTAGTGTAAACATCCAGCATTTGGTCTGGCACATATAAAGTGTCAGCTATTATTAAAATGGATCACACAAGAATGAATGTGTAATAGCTACTCTGACTATGTAGGCCCATTTCCTAGAGTCATATTTTATCTGAAATTTATTATTATATATAAATATATTGAAAGCCACGTATGTTTTTCTCAGTGACTGACATTTTCAAACACTTGAAGAGAAACTACAGACACACCAACAAAATCCAACCCAAAAGTTACACTCAAGCCAAGCAAACAGAATTAAAATTGGTCAAAGTACAGTGCCTGCCTTGTGCCTGCCCTGCTGTGGTCTAACACAAAATGAATGGACATTTTTACTCTCTGGATTCGGTGTCTCTGAAAGTTAAATTTTAATCCATACTAACGTGCTAACCAGAAAATCCAATTACATGTTTTTGGAGTAAATGTCTCTGATTTTGTGATGGAAAAGCCATAAAAAGTTAATATAATGCTAGATACTTTCAGTTTCATTCAGTTTTAAAGCATTTCTTTGGGCCTTGCCTCATTCTAGAAATGATTTGAAATATTTTAGTTTACTTTCCAGCATATTCATGTTAACAGTAAATTTTCTATCCAGCAAGTTCAAACTTTAATATTTGACACAAAACAAAACACTGAAGAGTAGACAATTTAGTTTATAAAGATAAGAAAAACATAAAATCAATAATTATTATCAACTGGGGATATGGCTCAGTGGTAGAGCACTTGTCTAACATGCACAAGGCTCCAGGTTTAATCCCCAGCAACACACACACACACACACACACACACACACACACACACACACCCCAACACAAAAAGTATACTCTTTTCAGTAGCTGGCTTCTTTATTTTTTATATTTCCTTTAAACTGAATACTATTCAATGATCAAAGATTAATTTTGGACTTTAGCTGATTCAACAGTGAACGTAAACAGGCAGTTTACAGCTAGAAAATTTGCAAGTACAATCATCACCAAAGCAGAGAAGGGCTGTCCAAGAAGTGGCTACATGTAGGGAAAATAGTCAAACTCTCGAGTATCTCCCTCTAGTTGGTGTGCGTGCTTCATTTTCTTTTTCTAATGCATTTCCAGAAGAAAAGAACCCTGAAGGCCTTCAAGTCCCTGAGCTCTAAAGCTGGCCAAGCAGTCCTCCCTGACCTCGTAGCACTAGCAAGGCAGAAGCATGTGCCTTGAAAATGAAATGCAATTTGGGGAAGTAGAAGAGTTTCTCCTTCATTAATAAACTAGTGAATCAGCAGCTCAGTTCTTATACAACTAAAATAAATCTGTAAGAAGTTGTATCAAAAAGTATCTTAAAAGGTATAAATAGCCCTCAAGGGAACACAACAGAGGAGTGGGTTATTTCTGACTTTGGGTCACAGCTGAATATGACCAGCATAAAATTTTAAATTTTCATTAGATAACTATGTGAGGGTGCCGGGAACATGGCTAAGTGGAATAAGTGCTTCCCTGGCAAGCACAATGGGCCTGAGTTCAATTCCTGGTTCCGCTAAAAAAAAGAGTAAAGATAAATAACTATGTGAGAAAAACACATTTTCATGGTGAAAAATATAGAATGCAAGACTAAAAACACAATCTTTCCTTTTCTATGTCCTTTCTCTTTAGTCTAGTTATACTTAGGCCATTTTTTCCCTTTGATTAGGTATTATTGCAATAACAGTTTAATTTGGTAATTTAATTACTACTGTAGAAATTTTATCCACAGCATACCTGAAATCATCAAAAATTGGGCCAAAGTGGATTCAGTTATTTTTCAAGCCCTAGAATAAAAATTACTTTAACATATTTAAACCACACTTTGCATTCTTTTATTTAAAAGTAAGGGGGAAATACTGAAGAGAAAAAAGACAGAGAAGGGTGAGAATACTGTAGTCACTTTACTGATTTTTCATTGGTGCTATAGAGAACAAGACTGGGCCAGAAGGCAATGGGCAAAAAAAGTCTATTAATTTCCTACTTGGTTTATCAAATGCACACAGCTTCTCTGACAGCATATCTTTAGATCAATACAAATTTTTCAGTCTAAGTAAAAGTTCTGTTGGATAGCCATATCCTGGGAAACGCTAGAAAATTATATTAGTGCTTTATTATTTCAATTGATCTGTTCTGATGATGCTTGAATCATTAACTCAAAAATGTTCTCAATCAAATTTGCTGAGTCCATCATTAAAGCTCAAGAATAAGAGAAATATCATGATGATGTAGAAGTGCCTTTTAAAAATGTAAAGTCACTCAAATGTGCATAGGGAATTATAGCGAGTAGTGAAGCAGAAATCTTTGGCAGATGAGGGAAGAGAGGATAATGGTTTGCCACCAAAGAACTGAAAGTACAATATTCACTGTACTTTTCTTCCTGGGGTCATCTTAAATTTTGTACCCTTGGCAACTGTGAATAGTGAACACTGAAGTTACTTTCTGTGGAGCACTTGTCTCACCAACCTTCCTAAACCATAAAGATTTAGTACTGTCTCTTGGTACTTTTTTTTTTTTTTTTTTTTTTGAGACAGGGTCTCACTGTGTAGTTCAGGCTGGCCTTAAGTTCACTTTGTAGCTCAGGCTGGTCTCAAACTCACAACAATCCTCCTGCCTCAGCCTCCCTAGTGCTGGGATTACAGGCATGCGTGGTACTAAATCTTTAATGATAATCTTGATGAGTATCTTCTTAGTTAAGATTTCTCTGGATTGAGGTCTCTATACTATGATCCTGAAAGCCAGAGTTTAAGCAGAAACGTCAGAGCCTAAAGGTGGGAAACTCCAGACTTCTTTTTAAATAGAACAATTCCTCTACTTCTATGTTCTTTATAGTGTTTTTGTGGAGTAAAGAGTATCCCTGCTTTATTATAAGGCTTAATTAAGCAAGTAGCACTGAAATTTAACTATAAAAATTAATTCCTTTCTATTAGCACTTTAATGGCTTAGCTACATGACCAACATTGAGTTTGTGAGCACCACTGTGATATGTGACTTCAATGAGAGTGTGCAAACACCTTCTGTGGCATTTCTTACCCAATTATCAGCTTTTAGATGAACACACCTCAAACCATGACCACGTCAATTTTGGGAGTGTCTAAATTTCTATCATATCTGACTTTTGTCCTACAGCCCATGAATGTTCCCATGGAGGAAGACCCCAAAATCCCGGCATACAGTCAGAAACAAATGCTCCTAACTGGAATTTTCAACAATACATACAGAAAGATGTTATTTTCAATATTTATGTCAAAGAGGACTACTCAATAAATGGTGCTAGGGCAAATGAGTATCCACTTGAAAAAGAAAAAATGCTGGACTGCTATTTCATGCCTCCATCAACTGCATTCCTTGATCAAAGATTTACACTTAATAATGAAAAAATATTAGAAGAAAATATGGGTCATGGTTGTAGAACAGGGAGATCTTTCTAAGCATAACATCTAGCAGCCCAAAAGCATGAAATTAACATATTTGCCTACTCAAAGAGAAAGCACTAATTTCCTTAACATTAAAAAAAATGAATTATAAAATTTATTTATTTACTTTTGGCGGAACCAGGGATTGAACTCAGGCCCTTCCTTGCACTTGCCAAGGAAGTGCTTATTCCACTGAGCCATCTCCCGGCCCATATAAAATTTAGATGAAGAGGGCAGAAGGAAGAAGTGTGGTCAATGAATATTCATGAAGAAACATAAATTCAAAGCAATAAATCCATACCATTCTTCACATTTTGATAGCAAAGATTAAAACACTTGATAAATGTCTAAAGTAAAATAATGGGGCAATCCTGTAGGCTTTTCATGGAAATGTAAATTAAGCATAGGTCTTTGGATGACAATTTGGCTTTGCTGTTCCAACAATGGAGAATAGATTCTTTGACCTAGCATTTCTACAATTAGGATCTGATCACACAGAACCATCACACAACTCTATATACGCGTAAGTACAGTAACATTCCTCCTCCTCCTCCTCCTCTCCTCTTCCTTCCCTCCCCCCTCTTTTTTTATGGTACCACAGCTACTAACTGTTTCCCCAGCCCCATAACAACATTTTTTTTGGCGGAACCAGGGATTAAACTCAGGCCTTTGTACTTGCCATGCAAGCACTTATTCTACTGAGCCATCTCCCCAGCCCTATAACAACATTTTTAAAAGCAGTATTTTGTAATAGTGCAGAAGTAGACACAAAGAAAATGCTGTCAACAACATGTACAACAAGGCAGACACATATGTACTAATATTTAGAAAGATGTTTAAGCCATCTTGTTAAAAGCAATTTGCAGAATGGTGAGTACCACAGTTTTATTTGTGTCAATATGTTTGTGTTTGGAAATTTTTCTGAAAAGATACAACATAATAAAAGTAGTTACTTTAAGTAGTGAGAATAAGTTGGAGGATTTTTTTTCTACTTTAATATTTCAGCATTTTTTTTTATTTTTTAAATTTGGTACAGGGTCTCACTACATAGCTTGGACTCAGTGATCCTCCTGTCTCAGCCTCCCCAAAGTTGGGAATACAGGTGTGCACCAACATGCCTAGTTTCGTGGCTGACATGGCTTCTGGGGTCGGCACAACATGTGGTGGTACCTGGGATCAGACCCAGATCCTTGTGCTTGCCAGGCAGGCACTTATACCACTTAGTTATTGCCCCAGCCTAATTTTTCAGCATTTTAAAATAAGCCATGAACTTGAATTATTTAAGAGTTTAAAGATTAAGCCTATGTACACAAAAAAAGTACCATGTGAAAAAAAAGAAATAGGGGAAGTGAGAGGCAGAGAGGGAGGATTTTGGTTGGAGCTGCTTTGGGTACCCACATGTCAGAGGCATTCTTCATCTTCAGGGCCAAAAGAAGGCTGGAGGACTTGATCTGGAGGTTCAACACCAGCCTGGAATTCTAGTCCAGTAATAGTATTCCAAGCTCTCTAGTGCTTCATGCACTGACCAGATCCTCCTCTGGCCCAAGGCCAGGACGATTCTGCTCATGTGACTTAAAGCCTTGGCAGGTGGGTGCAGATTTCTGTGGGGATCTCAAGACTTGAATTCCAGGCCTGAGCTGGCTGCAAAT
Organism: Ctenomys sociabilis; assembly: GCA_004027165.1. Classification (NCBI taxonomy): domain Eukaryota; kingdom Metazoa; phylum Chordata; class Mammalia; order Rodentia; family Ctenomyidae; genus Ctenomys; species Ctenomys sociabilis. The sequence goes on along the minus strand of PVKA01003785.1, from coordinate 79,536 downwards.
GGACCTGGGTTTAATCCTAAGCAGATAGTGGAGATTACACTAAGCCCCTGAGCAGAACTTCTTTTTCTACAGGTTATTCAAAGGTAAAGGTTACTTTTGTAGGGTTCAGCTTTTTTGTAGAATGTTCAAAGATTTGCATGTCCTCATTCAGTGTCTTACATGTAAGAGCAGTAGTTTATTAATCTAACACAAATATATTACACAATGAGCCTTCTCTTTGTCTACTTTAGTCTGGAATTGTATATATAGTTAGGTCTCAATTTGTAGGAAAAGGGTCCATTTCCTTGGTGAGTTTATACTGGCTGGCAAATGCTTTCATTTAGTACTTAACTTTTTGCATGGCTGTGAATTAACTATGAGAAGAACCTGAAAATGAATGTGCAGCAATTTGAATAAGCTTATCCAAATAGCTGTTTGCTGTGCTAATAAATGTCTGGAAGCTCATGACCACCACTATGAACATTTCTTGTAATTGTAGAGGTCAAAAGCAACTTGTATTAATCTTATGACACCTCAATAAATTTAATATTAACATATTTATACATATATATCCTGATGTGTGTATACATTTTTGGGGGTGAACTCTGCATATAAAATTACTTTGTACCAAAGGGAAAAGAAAGTGCTCTGATGTGAACTCCAGCGCACACTTTCCTTACATACTGGTGAGATGCTGCCACACTTCCGGACTGCTGTTTCTGATCTAAGCCAGATCCCTCAACACAGAGCAATCTCCAGGCACACTAGAAGGATCACTACACAAACTCCTATAACCTACAAGTTGAGTAGGAGGTCAAGTATGGAGAAAAATAAAGTTCTCAAAACTTTTTTGAGCTAGCTGTAAGTGGCATGCAGTACTGAAGTCTTGAAACCTACTCTTTTCAATGTAGGATTGCTGTGTCTCTTGGATGTTCTAAAGTCCTAAGAAAGAAACATGACCAGATTTGAGTCAGATAATCCAAATCACCATCATTGTAGCCTAAAACATAAAGTTACAGACTTATTTGTAAACCTAAATCTTTCTCTAAAGACATAGGACTATCTGAAAAGTCTTTTCTGATGGACATCTCCACTACCTAGTCCCTTTAGAGTAGGCCTCAAGCTTGGTGACTCTGCTGGCTGAGTAGAGGGAAGAGAAAAGCTACAGCTTTTATCTAAGTATGCCCAAGAGCCTCATGAACTCATGGCAGGGTTTTGGAAGGTGACCATATTCATTACAGAGCCATGGCCTAGAAAGGTTTATTTCCCATCCTTGGCTCCTCTTTTCCTCCTCTGCTTCCTTCCCACCACCATGTTCCTCAGCTAGTTCTGCCCTGAAGCCAACAGACTAGGGACTCAAATGTGAGCCAAAATAAGCTTCTCATTATGAGTGTCATGTATTTTGTTCTAGCGATGAGAAAAGTGACTAAAAGGAAACCAGACACAGTGGACAGCGGATTGTTAGAAACACTGGTTTAACTTCTTTCTTAAATATCAAGGCTGAATATAGAAGAGGGGTGGTCCAGGGAATGCCTAGCATATGCAGCTGCAGAACCCATGGAGTGACATTAGTGGTACAATTTCAGCGAGGCTACTTACAAGTTATTTCTCTGATGTCAGTGCTATAGCTATTGATACCATTAAACAAGCAATTTAATTCAGTGTAACTGAATCTACTGCAAAGAATCACTGTTTGGGAAATCTATGGTGTTTTCCCAATGTACAGAGTTGGGGCAATGATGCTAAGGCAAGGCAGGGAAGCTCTGGGTTACCCCAGTTTATTAAGACTTGGAGACCTCCCCCACAGAGAAAGAAAACTGTCTCTGTACACAACTTTCGGCTTATAATGTAAAATGTAGCTTCATTTTTTTTTTTTTTTTTTTTTTTTTTTTTTGCAGAACCATGGATTGAACTCAGACCCTTGTGCTTGCCATGGAAGTACTTATTCTACTGAGCCACCTCCCCGGCCCCTTCATTTTTGTTTTTAACAAAACAGAGCTATTGATAGCATATGATAAAACTCAACATAACCAAGAACTTTTTTTTTTAAATCTTTTTCTTTTTTACATTACTAGACCCAAAGCCACAAATTCTATGAATGTTTCAATAAAAATTTGATAAATACATACACTTGGTATGGGAATAACATGCCTCTGGTCACCCTGGAGAAAAAGAAAAAAAAAAATCATTGTCAGGTTTGAAGAGAAAGACATCATATACTTAAGAGAAACTTTTAAGTACTCTCCAGCACAGCAATCTTGTGATTTCCCATTCTTCCTACCTTAGAGGTGCTTAATGAGGAGGAACCCAAGACCTTCCACAAGCTGGACCTAGACTCTTGCAGCCTCCTATTCTCCCCTTTCTCCGATAGCACTGGCTGGGCTCCTGAGGCTCAGGCCTTATTTAATGATATAGTACCTCATTTACTCTCAGGAATGTAATCCTTCATTTACAAATAACAAAAGCTCATCTTACTTTGATCCTTGATTCCCTCCAATAATTGATTTGTTTCTTGTTTTAAGCAAATTTTCCTGAAAAGATTAAGTCAAAGCAGTCAAATTCATCTGATATAAGGAATACCCTTATCACCTCAAGTCCTCTTCTAGGGATTTACAGAGAAGATGAGACAGGGCAAGGTATAAGAAGTTCCCTCCCTAGCCATAGACAATGACAATGATCCTGATTACAGGAAGACATAACCTGTATTCATGATGAGTATTAAGAAAATACAGGCTACTAGGAAGTTTGGCTCCAAATTCCAACCAATTTCTCAAATCCAAACATCAGCCAAATTGGCTGACAGAAATTTAATTTTTGTACCAATAAATGCTAATGAAAGAATAAATTTTACCAAGCATTTCCATTTTGTGTATTTTACCTTTTTCAAATGTCCTTAATGGAAGACACATTGCTTCATACCTCAACATTAAAGGATTAGTGAAAAGAAGTGTCCATTGCTACTGGGGAAGACGACCATTGAGGAGTCTCATATGAAGGCCATGGCAGATGGCTGATCTTGTCCAAGCTCTGCTCTGATTCTAAGAGCCTTTTACTATCTCTCTGTTGATATCTGGGCTCTAGTTACTATCTCTCCCTTATAACAGCAACCATTATCTCCTCTTGAGATGATCTTTAGGCCTTTACTCTGTTGGAGACTTGGGAATCAAGCTGCCTTCTAACATTAGTCTGGGCAAAATTGTGTTCCTCCCTAATGGAGGGTATAATCTAATCAAGTCCAAATTTCTAACAATTTGAACAGAATTTAAGAAGGTCCTACATAATAATATTCCCAACCTTTGGACCCAGAAGCAGGTCACTACTCTTGGTAGACAAGATTTCAGCCAGAAGCCCCTAAGTATGGAGGATGCTCTGGGTCAAATGTATGTGTTGGGTCTGTCCTGTATATTGCAGGAAGTTTAACAGCATCCTGAAACTCTCTCTGCAGTAGGACCCCCTGCTAGCAATGAAAACCAAGGTTTTAGGCACAGACAAATATAAATCTGGAGGACAAAGTCATCACCAGTTGAGAAGCACTGCTTTAGTGAGAGACTGCAGACAGTCCTTAAACACAAGTTTACCTTCAGAACCATACTTCTGATGGAGAGATGAACACATCAATGATGACAGAGAAGACAAGAGCCCATCTGTAGGACATGACAAAACACTGACAATGAGTAGCACAGGTACTTATTTACATAGATATTTGAGTTTAAAGACTACCCGTGAGATTTTCATACACATGTGTGTACACATGTGCATCCAAAGGGTCTGCAAATGTTTTTGTGTTTTTTCACACTATCTTCACTTTTCATCTTCTCCATGGTGTCTGTCATCTGGGTGATGCTTCTCTTAGCCACAGGAAGATAATGGCTTGCAAATTGAGGTTATGGCTATCACGATGTTAACAATGACTGCTACCCCAGCCACTGCCATAGAAGCATCCTAAAATGAAAGGCTTCAAGGGAAAAATAAGTAATCAGGGTAGATGAGCATATAGTTGGCCTTTCTCATTCTGTTCATGAGTCTCCCTATTCCTCTGCCATGCTGACTTCAGAGTGAAAGATTCTTGGAACTTAGCAAGAGTTGGGCTTAAGAACCATTACCATGTGTACTGGACCTGGATTTTCTGTTTTCTGGATACTAGCCAAACTCAGTGCAGGGGAAGAGGATTTTTCTCTGGGAATTAGCTGTTCTTCTCTTGATATAGGCTATTATCTGGTGTCACACAATGAACAGTTAAGGGTCATAGAGATAATGCATCACTCCCACTTCAGATTTAACTAAGTTAACTCATAGTTGACTTAATTCTTTATTATTTTTTTTTTTTTTTAGTTGACTTAATTCTTGAAAAAGCTTTTGCGACAAAGTCATGAAAGAAGTCCATGAATGAACACTAAGTCCAAGTAGGCTCAGTTCTGCCAAAAGAAGTGCCTTTAAAGGCACTTATCTCTCGATATAGATGGCTTTGTATTCTAGGAAACTTTCTGGGGCATGATGGCTTTTCTTTGTGCCACTTCATCTAGGAAGAAATTGATTAACTGTTAACACGACAGCAGTGGTTCTTCTGTTTCTTTTCTCCTCAATAGGCCTACGTTCCCTTTCATTAATAGCAATTCCCTACGAGAAGCATTTTTAAGTTTGGGGAGGGAGAACAAGAAGAAAGCACAATGAGGCAGAGATTAGGACCTGAACAGATGGCAGAGAAATATCATCCCATATACTTTACTGATAGTTTCCACATCAATGCAGAGGATTTTTAATATCTGCCAATGCCAAGTTATCTTTCATTATTTTCTTTCCAATATTTTCTCAGTTTTTCTTTTGACATTTTTTTCTTCCATATAAATTATACCTTCCTTTTCAGAAAAACAGCATATTTTTTATTAAACAAGAGCTAGTCTATCAAGATCTTTCAAGGATCCTGATCTACTTCTGTAGTCTTTTGAGGTTGTCTATGTAAACAAATAGGTTATCTGCAAATAAGGTTAACTTTGTATCTTTTCCATACATTTACCAATTGTTTCACTTCCTGATTTTATCCTACAGCAACCTACCAATGACTTTCCTATGTTTGCTGTGAATTTTTAGAAGACAGATTTTATTACACTTAAGCAGTCTTCTATTTAGCTGTACTATTTATTTTATAAAGGCTTATGGGTTATCACTCTTCACATATTGCATCTTTCATTATAAAATGTCCTTCTTTACCCTGTGTAATGCTTTTGACCTTAACTTCTGCTTGGTTTGATATTAACACTGCATTATATTAAAATTCTTACTATGCTGTATATAGATGGATTTCTAAATATCTATGTAAATATATGTAAGTGTTCATTCCTATTTTTTAAAATTTTTTCTTCTTCATATTCTCTATGGACTTAGAGTTTAATATCCCAATACTTGATGGAAAATACATGTTCCATGTTATGCCTATGATGTCTGATATTTAGACTAATAGTGTGGGTAAACTGAATTGCATATGTTGCAGAGTAGTAATAAACTTCTCTTCTGGAGGGCTAACAACCTAAGTTTACAGATCAAAAATTGGAGAAAAAGAAAGGCTGCAAGGTCAGCCAACATTTTGGCCCTAACCTTTCAAGGTCAGTGAAGACTCAGGACATAGGAGAATTTGTACTGTAACATCATGGAACTCAGTAGTGTTCCAAGTTTTCTGATCAAGGAGATTATGGGGCCACAGAGGAATGTGCTCAATGATGTATACTGTGCCTAAGGAGAGTCACATGGAGAGAAAACTTTCTCTCAGGCTTCCACAGAGAGCAAATTGGTCAAGCAATGGCCGTGACTCATCCACAAGGATGACACTGACAAGGGATCTACAAAGAGCAGTACAAGGTTACAGGATAAACACTGAGGGTACCTGACTGACCTTGTCTGATACAAAAGTTACATTTTTTGTTATAAAGGGCTTGCTTTAACTCGGTCTTAACCATCCAGTACAAAAGTATAAAAATGGAGGTATATAAAATAAAGTTATATTAATATAATGAGGTGTGAATGACTCAAGTCAACAAATTCTGTGGATAACCCACTTCTATTGTGGACTGCTGATCTGTGTTGGATAGTTTTATTTAAAAAAATACATATCTATATCTATATAGATATAGATATAGATATCTAGCCATCCATGTTGTGAAAATCTGTAACATATGTATCGTTGTATGTTACCCTGTTTATGTCATTTGTTCTCTTTGTTTTTGCTTCTATTTTTCACTCAAGTTAAAATACAAATAAATAAATTTAAAAAAATAAAATAAAATTCTTGCTTCTTTCCGTTTGATCTACCTTGAACATTTTGATCATTTCTTTATTGTCTACTGTCCTTAATCACAGTATCTTAGAAATTGTGTCAGAAACTATCAGTTACCTATACTGTGTTTACCAAATGCACAGAGTAGGATTATACTTCTACTATGCCTTTGAAGACAGGTGTCACTCTGGTCAATAAAATAAGTTGAAATGAGGTATGTTATTTCTGAGTGGACATTTCATTTTTATTTTTATTTTTTTGCAGAGATACTTTAAGAAGTAGTATAACTTATCACATTTCTTTTTTCCTGCTGTAACAATACTGGGAGCAAAAAGATGGGGCCTCCCTCAGTCTAGATCAATGAATCAGGATTGGAGTTATGCTGCCTAATACAGTAGCTGTTTATAATAGGAAGCTACTGAGCACATGAAGTATCTAGCACAAATTAAGATGTACTTTAAGTGTAAAACTCACATCTAATTTCAACATACTAGTAAAAAAAACATACATTACTCCACTAATAATCTTGTTATTAAGCTTGAAATAATATCTGAGATATATTGGGTTAAATTATAAAGATTAACTTTACATTTAAAAAATACATTTCTAAAATTAATTAATTAATTAATTTGATATAGGATCTTGCTATGTAGCTTGGACTCATGGTGATCTGTGATCCTCCTGTCTCAGCATCCCCTGCGTAGGGATTACAAGTGTGTGCCATCATGCCCAGTTTTGGGGCCAGAACGGTGGGCCCGGGTTCCTGAGCCAGCACAGCATGCAGTACCAGGGATCAAACTTGGAAGGTCCTTGTACTTCCAAGCAGGCACTTAGACTGCTGAGCTATCTCCCCAGCCCTAAAAATATTTTTGAAATGTGGCCAGTAGAAAAATTTAACTTACATATGTGATCCACATATTGCTACTAGATACAGAGAGCTCAAGTCAACCCATGAGAAGTAGTATGAGGTAAAAACAAACTTGTGCTAGACTTTGAGGTTGTTACTGAAGCATAACCAAGCCCCTACTGACTAGCACATCTACTTATTAGTCATTCCTCTCCTTTGTGAAAGATCTCTGATTTTGTTGGGAGTAGGAAGATTCTGAACTAAGCTATTCCCTTTCACTGTCACCGCCTACCCCAGTAGCCATGTGACGAAGTTCTAGCAATAACACAAAAGTGCTGGCTCAGCCCCCAGGGTGTGCTGAGATAGCGATTGAGACTGGGCATGGTGGAACACACCTGTAACCCCAGGACTTGGGAAGCTGTAAACAGAATCACTATGAGTCCAATCTAGCTGTGAGACCCTGCAGACCCTTCCCTAAAATACAGGAAAAACAAAACAAAACACATAAGCACAAGTCTCTTGGAATTTCTGTAAAAGTACTGACTTTCCACTAACGGAACAGACATAGATGCAACCTCCTCCCTTCTTGTGAATATAGGTCTGAGTTCTGAAGCTGCAACTTTTGAGAGATTACACATAAAACATGAAGAGAAATGCAAACATACCAAAGATGGTAGATGGGAAGATCTAAACATAGAAAAGGGACATAAGGAATCTAAAGGAACCCTAGCACATGCCTGAATTAGGCAGTTTTTGTTTGTTTTGTTTTGTAAAACCAGGAGTCAAAGCTAGGACTTACACATGCTGAACAAATGTTTTACCATAAGCTATAGCCCTAGCCCTTTTATTAATTTTTATTTTTGAGATAGCATCTCAAAAAGTTGCCCAGTCTGGCCTGAGGTTTGCAATTTTACTGTCTCTGTCTTTCAAATGCTGGGATTGCCAATGTATACCACCACATCCAGGTATGAGTCACACCTTTTAGCTGAGGAAAATAATCCCTTATTTGTTTAAGCTACCATCAGTTTCCTTTTATTTGCTGCCAAAAATCATTCCTATTTGATGATCCACATATTCTTAGAAATAGCATATACCTCATTCTGTGAAATCAATCTGATAGTTTGGACTTTTATTAGCACAATTTGGTTCATTACATTTGGTTTTCTGCCTACTTTATTTGAGGAGTGGTAGAGTTATCCCAGAGATTTTGAGTTGAGCTAAATTCCCAACCTATTTTTATTATTATTTTGTAACAGGGCCTTGCTAAAGTTACTAAATTGCCTATGCTGGCACGAAGTTGATCCTTGTGTCTCAGCCTCCTAGAGTATTGGGATCACAGGCATGTGCCACCATGCCTGGCTGTTTTAATATCTATACTTACTGTTACGTTTATCTTTTGTTTGTTCTTACTTAATTTTGACAATTTGTTCACTTTTGCGTTCATTTTTCCTTTCTCCTATGAATTTTGAGTATCTGTTTTTCAGTTCAGGCTGGGGACATAGCTCAGCAGTCATAAGTGCCAGCTTGGCAAGCATATGGTACCAAATTCAATCCCAAGTACCACAAAAACAAAACCAAAAACAAAAAGAAATATTTTGCAGTTGGGCTACTTTTATTCCTACACTTCCTAAGGTTTTATCACAATACCAGTCTCAACAAGATTTTAATTTTTGGCCCCTCTCTGAGACATTACATGTCTGAAAGTACATTTCTTTTGCCTCAACAGAAAAAGGCTGGATTAATTACAAATTTTTTTTTTTTTCCAGTATCCTGTAAACATTTTTTTCATGGTATTCTGGCTTTTTTAGGGTTGCTAATGAGAAACTGGACCTTAATATAATTGTTTTTTTTTTGAAAATAATTTATTCTGGCAACTTGTAAGGTTTTCTCTTTATCTTTACATTTCAGAACTTCAACAGCATATATCTAGGAATGTGCTCTGCACCATCCATTAATCCTTCTGTAGACTTGGCAAACTCTTTCAGTGTGCAGCTTCTAGCCTTTTTAACTTAAATTTTTTTCTTCTATTTTTTTTTTATTATTATTTTTTTCTTCTTCAATCAAATGTTCTGCCCCTGAGCTATCTCCCTCTTTTTCTCCTTCTGAAATTTCTACTATTTGTATATTTGGTCTCTTATATGCTTTCTCCCTGCCTCACAATTTCCATCTTTGTGTTTCTGGTCTGAATTCTAAGATATTTCTTCCGTTTGCTTTTCCAGAACAATAATTCAGTTCTTAGAAGGAACTATTTTTTGTTCTCTCTCTCTCTCTCTCTTTTTGTTCTCCAAGCTTAATTACTGAATTTTTGTACTTAGAAACCATGAGTTTTTAAAGTTCTATAAGTTATTTTTTACTCAGCTGGTGTCTCGAGTTACCTAAGCTCTCATCTACATCTTCCATTTGCTTTTTCCTTAGGAGTCTCAGATTCCAATTTTTCAACTTAGACTGTTTTATAATTGTATGATATGATAATTCATGTTGGATGGAATCCTATGGTTAAATCATTTCATATTCATAATTATAAAATTTCATTATAAAATCAATTTGCTTACATCAACATTTAGGTACATTTTTAAGATCATACTGCTAAATATTTCTCTGGACAGGTATAATTAATTAATGTTTTCACCAATAACTCATTTACATCATCTTTTTTTCCACCATTCCATGCCAAATGCAAATACTGTATTTAGGGACACTTTGATAAGTTGACAGAGGAAAAGGAAATCTGATTTGTATTTGATTACTAACCATGCTGGCATTTTTCATGTTCTTAATTTTGCCATGTTTTGATATTTTTCATATTTGACTAATTACATTTATTTTGTCAATTATGTTACTTATGTCCTTGGTTATTATTTTGGATATAAGTCATTTTAGTTTTCTTTATTAGTATGTGTTTGTTGTACATAATGATCACATTCATCCCAAGGACTAGGTACATGTTTCTTTTTATTCCCTTTGCATTCCTTCCCTCCACCTCCCTCTTTGTGGGTCTCATTCTCATTTGCAAAAGATCTGTCTCCCTGCTTATAGTTTTATGTTCTTAATCTTGACTATATTCTTATCTTTTTCAATGATTTTTACCTTAAGTTTTATTTTGATAGGTTAACATTATAATCTTGTTCTTTTTTACACTAGGCTGATATTTCTTTTTGCTTATCCTTTTCATGTTCTGAGTCACTTTGCTTTAGCTATGTCTATTAGATAGCATGGGGGTGGATTCTGGTCTTTGATCTACTGTGTCACATTTTTTTATTTGTTACAACAAAAGAATATATAATGTACACTATTTATTAAACAAGTTCAAATTTGTTATACTTATTGTGAGCTCTTTTACATGTTTCTATCTTTTTGTCTATTTCTGTAACTACTGCTTTTTTAATTCTCTATTTTATGCATTTAATTTCACAGGAAAGTACATATATTCACAGGAAAATGTGAAGTGACTCGTATAAGTCCCATCAAACACCTTATTTAGTTGTGAAATGCCTAAGACATCTGTTATTAAAACACATTAGTTTTTGTAATATCAAATCTTTAAATGGCTGCATATATACTGTCACACACATTTACCAGTGATATTTATCAAGGATAGGACAAATGTGCCATTACATCATTTAATGAACATAAAATGCCCTATTAGCACTGACCTTCTGAAGCCCACCATTTTCCTCCACCAGTGGCGGAAGCACACTGGGGCTGCTGGATGGAGGGCCCTCCACATTATAATCCCGGAAGCAGCAGAAGAAGGAACTAAGGATGCTGCGGCTCCTCTGCTTCTTTAAGCTGACATTGCACTGGGAAGCTGGAAAGAGAAACAGAGCACATTGTGACCAAATGCAGGATGTACTGATACAATGCAAACAGTAAGATGTACAACTGTCCAGTCATTGTACATTAGGATGCACAATTGCCCTTGATGCCACGGAGCCTGCTCAGGACTGAATGAAGGGCCTTTGGAGTCCAATTCAAGTGGCTGGACAAAATCTCCTTGCCTTCAGCCCAGTGAGAGCTGTTTACCTATTAGCTGAGCCACCTTCACCATCTACACTCCTGAAGCCAGCAGATGAAGTATTCCCACCATGCACTAAGCTTCTAAACAAACATCATAAATCAAACCTGACACTCCCTAAGAAGTACTTCTCCATTATGGGTATGAAGACAGAGTCATCCTGAAATGAGGCTAATGGATATTCACTGCTTACTATAAAAATAATCACCTTCATGAGAAAAAAATAAAGTACATACAGGCAAAAAGGAATCCTCTCCTTAAACTTAGTCATTTGTCAGAAGTTGGTGAGACCTGGACCAACCAAGCTCAGGATTGAAGGCTTCCATTCTTTTAAAGCACAGACAGCAGAAGTTGTGGCATGAAACTTTAGCCTAGCAAGGCAAGGCCCATCTTCTTGAGATGCAGGGCAGTACTGTGCCCTGTCCTGTCTTGGACTAAGGTACTAAATAGTGATAAATTCTTTCTGTTTATCCAGTGCTTAAGGCAAGCTGCTACAAGTCAGAAATAAATAGTAAAAATTGGCATAGGTGGGAAACACCTCAGGGGAGGAGATGGCAATTTGAAGGATTAGAAGCATTTTGCCTAGGAATGCAACTGGGGCCAGTCTCACCACATACCATAGCTGGGTGGGTCAGCAGTGCTCTGAAAAGAGTCCACAGGCAAGGGACCATTCAGAGGGTTAATGGGAAGACTGACAATCAGGAAATGACTTAAGTCTACAAGATAACTGCTGGAACTTATCTTTCCTCAAAAGCAATGCTAGCATAGTTTCTCTTTTTCTATAATTGTAAATGATTTGTGAGATAATAAAACATTTGCTAAAATGTTTTCAGATTAGCTTGTATAAATAGAAAAACCAAATACATTCAAATAGAAAGTCTGAAAATCATTTTTTCCAGCAACTCTGTATATATGGATGGTTTCTAGTGTGGGTTTGAGAAAATATGAATTTAAGATCTTCACTCACTAAAGACTGCTGGGCAAGCCAGCTATTTTTATCTTCCTCATGAATCTTTAGGTATATAACACACAGTACTAGTGGCCTAATTTTAGGGCCATGAGATCTGGTGGCCTGCCAATAGCAATGGTGGTAAGAGACAACAACCACTTGACCCAGGACCAAGGCTCTAGGTACTTTGTTTTATAAGCTCCATCTCATGTCAGCTTTCCTCATGGCTATCCAAAGAGATACATGTTACTGCTTCTGTATTACTGCAGAGAAGATATAAGCAGTAGTTCCTAATGCCAGGTTTCAAACTGAAGTGGACCTGTTCCCAAAATGTGTGATTTCCTCTTGTGCCATGCCTATGACAATCCTGAAACAATTTAGATCTGATTAAGAAGGAGGGAGCATGCCAAATGGAGAGAAAAACAGTGCAATAAACTTGTATTTAATATGAATGATTAGTTATATACTATTATTGTTACTTTGGGAGTTTTAATTTTTATAGTACACTCAAATAATTTAGCCAAGGGCAGGGGAAAAAAACACCCTGAATTTCCTCTGGCTGACAGCACATTTTTCTGCAAGTAAACAAACTGTTCTTGTCTTAGAGACACTGGGCAACATGAAAAAAGCATTTTTCAAGATTCTACTTTCATCCTGGATCACACAATCTTCCCTGTAACTAATTAACAAACTTATATACAAAAAAATTCCTGCACTTGGAACAAGTAAGCTACTTATTATTTCTACCATATAATTACTTACTATAATCGAAGGTTCAAAAAGAGCTTGGGCAGTTAGTAAGTTAGCTTGAGTCACATGAAGACCATCATCACCAGACAGGGAAATGGAAGCCAATCACACTTTCTCTTCTTCGTTCAGAGATGAAAAGATTACAGTGGTCTCCCTTCCACAGTGGTGGGAAGTTCAAAGTCTCTTTCTTATAAATGAGGTTTAGTTGCAGGTTCTGAAGGGACCTCTGTGAAGTCCCTGCCTTTCTAAAGTTCTAATCATTCTTGGACTGGTCTGCCCCTGCCAATACACTGCCAGGGTAGGAAATAGATTTCCTCAGGACAGGGATGAGCCATACCATCCTCAGCACTCATTTTTAAACAGGGCTCAAAATATGGGCTGTTTGAGTCCAGAAACCTACCATTTTGCATTCTGCTGCTACCTCTCCATCAGGTATAATCCAGAAGGGTCTTGATTTGTTCATACACTGCTAAAAGAGTTTTCTGTGAAAAAACTAAGATCCATAGTTTAAAGGAAAAATATTACCTTAGCTCAAAAAAGCTAGCTATGGTTGCACATAGATCTGACTTAATTATGCAAAATAAGTAAAAAAAAAGATTATCATTGGGAAAAACTGGCACAAGAAATGCCAAAATTAATAGGAATTGTCAGATTTTGAGTGTTCTACTGTTTTTGTATATTTTCCAAGTGCTTTATGGCAATTATGTAATTGGTAATTTAACAGTAGAAGAACCTTAAATAACCTTGTTAAAATTATTTATTTATTGATGTATTTGGTACAGGGTCTCATTACACAGACTTGGACTCATAGTGATCCTTCTGTTTTAAGCTTCCCAACACTGGGATTATAGGCATGTGCCACCATGCCTGGAGTTTTCACTTTAAAAAAAAAATGGTACAAGGTCTTGCTAAACAGCTCAGACTACTCCTAGTGATCCTCTGGTCTCAAGCTCCCCTGGGCTGAGATTACAGGCATACACCACCACGTCCAGTTCTGACTGGCATGGCATGTGGTACCAAGGATCAAACTCGGGATCTTGTGCTTGCCAAGCTACCTTCCCAGCCCCACCGTGTTAAATTTTCCTTCAGCAACTTTGTGATACAATCTTTTGACTTTCACCCTTCACACTTATTCTATACCTTTTTACTTCAAGCCTATGAAGAAAACAAACCAAGCAACAACAACTTGTATTTTAATCCTTGCAAGAAGTCTTTATGGCCCACATGAACTCTGGGGCAAAGAGACCAAACCACCAACCTTAAAATCAGAGGAGAGTCATCTGTGAAATGTATACCAGAAAACTGTCTCTGCCAGTAGAGTGTACCTGACTACCTAACCTTCCTGTGCATACAAATGTGCTTCTGTGTTCTCAAGACCTTTTCTCTTTATATGATTCCACTGAAAGAGAGGCCTTAAGAATACATGATCAAAGTCTTTAAGGATATTAAAAACCATTTAAGATGTTTTTATTGCATTGTTTTAAGAAATTACTTTGGAGACTTTTGGGGAAATGGTGGAGTAGTAAACAACACCAAGTCAACCACTCAGAGATTCTGAATCTAAACAATTTGGGGAAGAACAAAAGGAGAGAAGTAGATACCAGGAAACCAGAAAGGATCTGACAGAAAAATGTAAATATATGGAGAAACTGAAGAGACAGAACACAGCACAGAGAAGAAAAGGGCCACTCTACATTTTCTCCCTGGCTCCTGGTTCATGAGAAAGGGAATCTACAGAGACAAAGTAAAAGCTGGGGCCTCCACAGGGCTTCAGAAATATGGTGGTGGATAGGACCAGCAGATGCTGTGAATGTGGGATTCTGCTCTAACATGGGCCTTTCAAAAAGTGGTGACTGACTCTAGACCAAGTGGAGAGTGCTTGGTAGAATATCATTCCAAAGAAGGGAGGTTGGTTGAACTTTCGATACCAAGCAGTCATGGGACAGTTTCATTTCAGGGGTCTCAGTGTTACTACTCACAACGACTGGGTGAGAGATAGCCATGGCCAGAGAGCTATGGCCAGGCTGGAAACAGACTGAGAGGTATCAGTTAAAGGACACAGGCCCTGCCCCCAAAGCCAAAAACCAAGGGTAGCCTGAATTGCTCTGGATTTTAGCCCTGAACAAGAGGTGTATCTCTTCGCTGCCTTATTTAAAGATGATTTTGAGGGGTCCCTGTGCTTATTTCCTTTTAGAAGAAGAAACCCTATGAGTGCAGTGCATGCAGATGGATATTTAAGCATGAGACAGCTCATATTAGCCATCAGAGTCCACAGAGGAGAGAAACCCTTCAAGTGTGTTGAGTGCAAGAAGTCCTTTTGGTACAGCTCTGATGTCATTAAGCACCAGAGAATTCACACTGATGAGAAGGCCTCTAACTGTAGCTCTAACCTCCTGAAATACTAGAAAACTGTACACACAGGCAAGGAGCCCTATGAATGTAAGGAGTGTAGAAAAGTCTTTGTTTATATTTGCTATTTCACCTGCTAATAGAAGTACCACCCACAGAAGATTTGAGCAGGCAGTGGCGTGTGGCATTGAGTTTGTGCTGATATACAAGTAGACCTCTGGTTTGCCAATTCTGTCATCAACAGGAAAATCTACCTGTCAGGCAGGTGAGCAACTGAATCACCCCAGCAGGTCTCTGTGCTAAGATATAGTGATAACACAGAAGCTGCTTGGACTCACTGCATCTGTATGTATTTTCTGAGATACTCCATGCTGCTCAGGGCTCAGCAGCGGAGAAACACAGCACAAGCTATGAAACAGAGCAACACCCAGCAGGAAAGGCACTTACTTACTGCTGGTGAGGGCCCAGTGCTTCCAACTTCTGCATCAGCCCTTCCACAGCACATCCTGACACTAGTCTATGGGCACTTAGCTCCCTGGGTCTCTTGAGCTCAGCACTCTGCTTCTGAGAAGGAGCTGGGGACCTCAAGCTGTGTATCAGATTCTGTGGCTAGCTCAAGGGACCCACATGCCTGGTGGGTGGTACCAGATGTACCTTTGGGCTGAATCACCTGAGTTTAGACCTTGTCACCAGAAGTGGGCCACACTATGTGCCCTGCTACCCCAGCTGTCATCTCAAACAGGCAGCCTTTGAGGCTGAATGTCTAATCATGTCTGTTGATGAGACCATCGAGAACCCTCGCTCCATGGTGGATACTCCTCCAGGAGCAGGCCGGGGCTAGGGCCTGGGCTGGGGCCAAGGCTGCCTTCTTTGAGATCCCACTCATCACACTGGTTGGCAGCTGGATGCAGGTGTGCTTGCACTCTCTGGCCTGGCTCATTGGTATTATGAAGAACTGGTAATAACTGGTCTGTTCTGTTCTCACTGGAGGTTATTTAAATAAAACTGAAGACTTAGAAAAATAAAACAGAACAACAGAGTCATCTTGAAAGCAATAAGAGAACATGAAAAATGAGTCCAAAAGCTGCTAGATGACACAAAAAAGACTAAGAATAATTAGAATAACTGAAAAATCAGAAGGCATTATAAAAAAGATAACTTTTCTTTATACAAAAATTAAAGGGCAGGAGGACTTGGAGTTTCAAGCTTTTAGAGTTGTTATCTTTGGTTAATTTTCAACCCCAACTACATATTCTAAAAAACTTCCCTCCAAAATTGACCGGTAAATAAGGTATTACCATGATAGGGAGTACACCAAGAAACTCAGCCACCAAAACAACATTATAAAAATTCTCAAGGGTATCCTGGAAAGATAGAATGAACCAACCCAGTAATGATAAAAATTAAAAGAATAAATGCACCTGGACAGATAATCAGCTAAATAAGAACAACAATGAAATCCACAAAAGAAAAGTAATGTAATGACAAAACTAAGTCAATATCTGTCACAACACTCAATGTAAATGGCCTCAATTCCCCAAAGGACTGAGATTGGTAGAAGAATTAAGAAACAAAACACAGCAATATGAAGTACACAAGAAACACAATTCAAAAAGAAATATATAGATTAAAACTCTAAGAATGGAAAATAATATTCCATACAATGGAAGAAGTAAAAGGCAAGAGTAACTACACTGACTTCAGCAAAGTAGATTTTAATACGGATCAGAGCAGACAAAGAAAATCACTAAAGATTAGCTAAAGGAACAATCAAACAGGAGGTAACAATTATAAACATGTGCACCAAATACTGATGCAACCAATTCATAAGAAACACTAATGAATATGAAAAATCAGATAAACACTAAAGTGATCTCCATACTCTACTGTCACAAATACAGTTCAACTAGACCAAGAAGGAAAAAAAAAAAAAAAATCAACAAAGAAATCAGAGTTGAACCAAACCTTCAAGTAATTTCACTTGGTATCTAGTGTTCCAACAACAAAACACACATTCTTTTTAGCAGCACATGAGACTTTCTCAAAAACAGACCATATACTAGCCTACAAATAAAGTATAAGCAAATACAAAAAATCAAAATTACCCCATGCATCAGATTATAGCCCAATGAAATTTAAAAAGTCCATGGCAAAAACAAAACACAGAAACTATGCAAGCACATGGAAATTAAACAATACCATCCTGAATCATAAATACATCAGGGATGAAATTTAAAAAAAAAAAAGAAATTAGAAATTTAGGAAGAAATTAGTTCCTACAATCAAATGATAATAATGCCAGGACATGGTGGAACCTGTGGGATGCCAGAAAAACAGTTCTCTGAGAGAAATTTATAGTGATAAATACTCACATCAGAAAAAGTTAGCTCAAATAAAGAATCTAATGATATGCCTAAAGGCCCCAGAAAAACAAGAACAATCCAAATCCAAAGATAGTACAAGAAATTACAAAGATCAGAGCAGAAATGAATGGAATTAAGGTTAAAAAAGCAAAGAATAAACAAAGCAAAACCTTAGCCATTCTTACCAAGATAAAGAAAGCCAAATCCATGCAATTAGAAATTAAAACAGGTAAAATCACATCAGATTCAGTCAAAATCATTGGTAACTACTTTAAGAATCTGTACCCTAATAAAAGAATGTTCAGAAGATTTCTAGATATACATGAACTACCAAATGTGAACCAGGAAGATGTGAAAATTCTGATTAATCCAGGATAAAAATTAAACAAGTCAGTGAAACTTTAGAATAAAAAACTACCAACTAAGAAAAACCCAGGTCCTGATAGATTCACTGCCAAATTTTAAGAACTCTAAAGATCCAATGCCAATATTCCTCAATCTCTTGAATCACTTAAAAGTTTACCTTAAACATCATACTGGCAGAGTATTTGTTTACATACTAACTATCCTAAGTGTCATTTGGGCAGGCGTCATTTCAACCAGTCCTTTTTCTTGCATGAGATACATTCCTATGTCTATTGTTTGTTCAACCATTATTTATATACATTTTATTTAGAACACTGCATTCACCTTTGATGTTTGTTTCTAGTGAAGCCTAACAAGTCCTGATTATTTGTTTTTACCAATTGTTTATTCAACTTTTGAAAAATATCCTCTAATTTTGTGCTGTAATCTACAAAACCTCTTTAAATACATTAGATACAATTTTTATAGTTCTTCACAATTCAGTGATACTGTTTCACAATACAAAATAGACATACTTAGAACACTGAAGACTGAATAAGAAGAAAGTACATAAAGATTTGCAAAACAAAAAACTGAAAAAGAGACATATTAGCATCCCAGAGAGGAAAGTCTATGTTATGAAATAAAACTAAAACAAAAAAAGGTACTTCTTATTGTCAACTATTCATAATATAGGAATGATAGAACTTGAAAGAAACGAAACTAAAAAAATTCCAGTAGTGGTCAATGATGATAATTCAGTGGGTGGTGTTGACAGAGTTGATCAACATCTAACAAGCTATCTTGTAATAAAAAAGGAAACATATCATTATAAAATATTTATTCACCTTTTGGATCACATGATACAGAACTTCCTTATTCTTTATTCAAAACAAGGTGGTTCAAAAAATCATTTACAATTTAGATTAGGTCTAATCAACCAAATAGTTGAAAAAATGGGTTATTTGATCCCCAGTTCCACATGCTGTGCTGGCCCCTGTCCACTGAGTCTGGGCATGGAGGCACATGCCTGTAATCTCAGCACTGCAGAGGCTGAAAACAAGAGGATCACTACAACTCCAAGCTGCGTAGTGAAACACTGTACCGAATACATTTAAAAAAAACAATGAAAAAAGAGATAACATACTAGTAAAACACCAGGCAGGAAGTCATCATCAATGTCTTCACCATGACATTTACTGCATAGACATTTACTGAAATTATACTACCCACAGAAAAAAAGGCCAATGTGACAGTGTAAAGTGTATTGTTCAAAGAAAGACAATAATGCAACAAAAAAAACAAAAAAAGAGGAAGGAGACTAGATACTACTATCGAGATTATGTTTCATTGTGTATTAAATATTTTAAGATATACCACACACAAAAATTACTGAATAAATTTGATAAAACTGCTTCTATGTTTCTTATAAAAACCAATGGAAAAATAATGCAATGTTTGAACATCCTATATTTCATTTTCATTTTCTTTTGGTTTATTTTTGTTTTTGTTTTTTTGAAGCGGGGTCACACTACATAGTTTAGGCTGGCCCTAAACTCAGTATGTAGCCCAAGCTGCCCTTGAGTTTGGGGAATTCTCCTGCCTCAGCCTCCCAAGTGCTGAGATTACAGGCATGTACCACCACACCCTGTGATCATCCTGCAATTCAATAATTGCATAAGTAAGTGGATAATGAAACTGAAAGTGAAGCAGTACTCTCATTCATTCCTGAAGCAAGAAGTACCCTGATTCTACAATCAGAAAAGGACGCAAGCATAATAGAGAACTAGGTCAACCTTTTCAATGAATGAACAGAGATGTAAAAATATTCAATAAGGTAATGGAAAAGAAAATGTAGCAATTCAGCAAAAGAATCATACATAATATGACCAAGTAGAATTCATTCCAGGAATGCAAGGGCAGTTCAAATATAGAAATCAATAAATGTAATATACCATATAAACAGAAAAATAAAAATCACATGCTCACCTCAGTAGACAAGGAAAAAGTATTTGACAAAGTACAACATCCATACATGATAAAAGCCCTAAAGAAAATAAGTACAGAAGGTCTTTACCTCAATCTGACGAAAGCTTTCTCTGACAAACCAATGGTTAACATCATACTACATGGAGAGAAGCTGAAAGCTTTCCTTATAAAACCAGGAACAGAAAAAAGATGTCCATTATCATCATAACTATTCAGTACAGTTCTGAAAACATGAGCCAGAACAATTAGAAAAAAACGGGGATATTGAGAAGAAAGGAAAAAATTAAATTATTATTATTTGCAGACAACATGATTTCCTACATAGAAGACCTCAAAAACTACACTAACAGACTTCTAGAATTAATAACCAAATTCAGTAGCACAGGATGTGACTTTAAAAATACCAATAGGGCTCCTGTACACCAATAGTGAACTCACTGAGAAAGAAATTAGGGAATAATACCTTTCACAAGAGCATCAATAACAATGAAATATTTATGAATTAACCCAACCAAGGAAGGACTTTTAGAATATAAACTACAGTACTCTGGAAAAGGAGATAAATGAGGGCATCACAAAATGGAAAGATATCCCCTGATGCTGGATAGTCAAAACCAATATAGTCAAAATGGTCATAATTACCATTATATAGATTTGTGGTACTTGTAAAGCAGATTTAATGGAATCCCAATAAAAATACCAAAAGCATTCTTCAAAGAACTAGAGAAATCAATCCTAAAATTCATATGCAGCCAAGAGACCTAGAACAGCAAAAGCAATTCTGGGTAATGAGGACAAGGCAGAGGACATCACAATCTTAGACTTTAAGTTATATTACAAAGATACAGTTATGAAACAGCATGATATTAGCACACAGACTTGTAGATCAATGGGGCAGAAGAGGGAATGCAGAACCAACTCCTAAGGCACATTTAGCTACCTTATCTTTGGCAAAGGGACCACAAACTTTTGTTGGAGAAAAGACAGCCTCTTTAACAAATGGTTCTAGTAAAACTGGCTATCCACATGGTGAAGACTGACTCACTGAACTTAGACCTATATATTTCAGCATGCACTAAAGTAAAAGATCTAAATATTAAAACAGAAACAATCTGCTGGATGACAAAATAAGTAAAACTCTTGAAAACGTAAGCATTAGTAAAGACTTTCCAAACACAATTTTGGTGGCATAATAATACTAAGGATCAACAAATGAGATCACATCAAATTAAAAAAGCTTCTGCATGGCAAAGGAAACCAGCAATGGTGTAAAGAGAAAACCTACAGAATGGGAAAAATATTTTGACAGCTAATCCTCATATAAAAACTATTACCTATAATATATAAAGAACTTTAAATTTAAAGGCTCAAGGGCCAGTGAGATAGTTCAGTGTCTAACGTGCCTACTTAAGCTAGTTTAGGCAGGCGCAGTGGACCATGGTTCAATCCCTGGCACCATACACCACACCAGCCCTGCCCTCAGGATGGGCTGAGCCAGCCAAAAAATAAAATGTAAGAAAATAAAGACTTAATTATTAAATATGTATCTTAAATGGACAGGCACTCCTCAGATGAAGTACAAATGGGCAAAAACTAAATGAAAAAATGTTCATCATCACTGGCCATTTGAAAACTACAAATTAAAACAATGAGATTTCCTCTTAATTTCAGGAAAAAAACTGCTATCATCAAGAAATCAACCAATAACAAATGCTGGCAGAGCTGGTGGTTGAAAAGGAACCCTGCCCCATTGTTGGTGGGAGCATAAACGGGTACAACCACTATGGAAATCAGTATGAAGATTCTTCAAAAAACTAAAAGTAGAGGTTCCATTAACCCAGGTAGTTCCCTTCCAGGTATCTTCCCAAAAGAGTTGAAGACACCAAGCCACAGAGGTGTACGTAAACATGTTTATAGCAGCACAATTGATAACAGCTAAATCTTGGAGGCAGTCTTTTATCCATCAACAGATGAAAACTGATATGTGGTATTCACAGACAATGGAGGACTACTCTGCCATAAAGATGGATAAACTCTACTTATCCAGAGGAAAATGACAACAATGTTAAGTGAAGTAAATCAGACAAATGAGCTTAAATAGCATATAGTTTCTTTTTCTTTTTTTTTATTTTCTGTATTTAGAACAGGGTCTATAGCGTCTCACTACGTAGATTGGACTTGTAATTATTCTCCTGTTTTCTGCCTCCCAAGAGCTGGGTTTACAGTCATTTCAACTGCCATCTCATTGCCAAAGGCCATTCCATTTGGCAAGTTCAAATGGAGCTTATCATCTCCCTGTTTTGTCCAGGGGAAACATTAATCTCTTGTTTGAACATCTTATCCCTCTCGTTCTCTCATTAACTTGTTGGTCCTGGCATCCTAAATAGTTTTTAAATTTGTCTTCAGCAACTCCTTGTGCTTGCCCTGTCCAAGCACAGGCCATCATCATTCTATCCCTGAACTACTGCAATAGCTTCTTGACGTATTACACACAACATAACCCGCCCAGGGAAAGCCCAGAAAAATGATCAGTTTGTGGTGGTGGTTAGGAGTGTGGGCCTGGAAGCCAACTTTCATGGATATGAATACAGGCTCAATCTAAAATAGCATGGGACTTTTTTAAACCTTACTTTTTCTGAAAAATATAACAGAGTTAAATGTTACAAGAATTCAGCATACTATCCAGTATGAAAGCACTCCATAAATGTTAGTAATTGTTATTATTATCTTTAGTCTCTTGAAAGCTTTTGCTTGGTAGAAGAATAACAGCTGTGCTGGTAAATCCTGGGTCAAGGCTGCTTCTGTGGGCATACAGTCCCCCAATCCACACCCTGGTATCACATCTGAAAATTGAGATACAAGATCAATCTTAGTAACATAAACTATAATTTAAAAGTCAACTTAAAAAAAATCTCAGGAAATAATTCTGCTCTACTGCTCTAAAAGATGGATAAAGAGGGAAAGAAAAGGGAAGGGTTGGGTATCCACATGAGCATTACTACGTGCTATCTATTTCCTTTGGCAAAAGAACAATGATCTCAAGTTGCAGGGAATAATATCCACTTTGCTTTCCCCACCCCTCACTCTCTTCCCTCTGATACTACACTTAGCTCTTCTCTAACTGCTGTACCTCTCCTGTCTGCATCTGATCTCAGCTGTAAGCTATGCATCAGAAAGGAGGACTGAGGAGCACACAAGGAAGGCCATGGAAGGAGGCTGGCAGAAGAGCCAGCAGTCTTGCCTGTTAGATCCTCTCTTACACCTTTATATGTTGTCATTCTTCCAAGGCTCAGCCCACTACAGGCATGGAAGAAGAACCATCCTCTTCTTCTTCCTTAGTTCTGCTAATGAAGAAATCCCCATGACAATCTCAGGAGCTATTCTTTCCTCCACAGAGATGGTTGGGTCATGGGCACAGATGCCCAATAGGGTGAGAAAAGGAAGATCCTCAGCATAGGCAGATAAAGTAATCTAAGTTATCTTCATTTTCCTCCATAGACCTGGATGAAGCAGAAACCCTTAGGAGGGCTGTAAAGAGCCAGAAATCATGGACTGGGGCTTTATCCACCATACTTGGGTATCCACTAAAGGAACAGTGTGATTGAGGAAAACCAGGTACACAGCTATTTTCCTGAAATGATTGCTTCTGTCTAGACTGTAGATGTGACTTCAGTCCAAAAAATAACCATCCTGTTTTCCACTCACATATACATCCATCTCTCTTTATCCCTCTACAGCTAGAAACTTCTCACCTACTAGCACTAAGCTGAGAGCGCATCTATGAATGAGGAGGCTTAAAGTGGATACACGGACAGTTGCCTTCTTCTTAGACCAAATGAGTCCTGGGCCTTAAAGACAAGATGGCAAGCCTGACAAGATGGGAAGGCTCTCAAATATTTCCTTGGTTTTTCTGAGCATAGAGCTGGCTAGTAGCAGAACCTGGCATCATGAAAGTTACAAGTGGGGAATGTAGTGTACATCTGACTTAAAGTTCCTTAGTTTTCCTGTGGTAACCCCTTTACACTTCACCAACTTTCCATCTATTACCAAGACTTGGACTAGGGCAAGTTTACTCTGATAGTCATACTAAAGCCAGTGGTGTTCTCTTTTGCTTGATTTTCCAAAGTGATACATGAGCCAAGACCCACTGGTGGGCACATTTGGCACCAAGAAGCATCTAAAGCATGAAGTTAAAACTTAGGATAAAGAAATTGAAACTAAGGATTTTCTGAAGAGTAGATCTTTCTGAAAATTTTAGTTATGAAACAACAAATTAGCCATTATTCCTAAACCAATATAAGCCATTTTTATATTAGTTTTCAATGAAAAAGCTCATCTTTGAAAGATATAAGCTATGATGCTTGGCAGTGAAGAACCTAATAAATAACACAACCATGATCCTTGAAGGGACATTGTGATGCTGAGGAAAACCAGGCATATAGCTGTTTGTCTTTAGGAGGCTCATGTCTAATAGGCTACCTACTTGAATATACATTTTGGATATGGAATACGTCTTGTTAGATAGGGCAGTACAGGGTACTTCTGGGGTCCAAAGAAAGGCATGTAATCTAAGTTGGGAAGAAAATCTACCATAAGCTTAAAATATAGGAAAGAAAGAAAGAGAGAGAGAGAGAGAGAGAGAGAGAGAGAGAGAGAGAGAGAGAGAGAGAGAGAGAGGGAAATCACGAATGATTTCACTATAGGACAATGTTTGACTGTGAACACTGGAAATTTAGCTTGTTTCTGGATTAACTATTCTCACCAAATAGCCTGGTTTAAGAAAAAAAAAACATGTAGACAGATCTATTTCACTCTGGTTATGATTCTAAAATTATAATATTAAGCAGCTCCTTTGAGCATTATCTCCTATCCAATGACAGCTTCTTTGAATAATGACATAATTATAATCACAATCATAATCATAGAAACGGAACAGTAAAATGTAGCTCTACATGTGAGGTTTAAAATAAATCCTAGGTCTCAGACTCCCTCTGGAAATCTTATATTAAACAAGGCTAGAACATATTATAATTCAAAACATGACATGTACAGGGTAAGTCCACTGAGGATGACAGTGGAGTTGGCCTTTTAGTGGTCCATGAGGATAACAGCATACGCTCAAAAGCTTTAGTATTTGAGCCAATACAGGAAAGCCACAAAGGAGTGCCATATGTGTAGTCTGAGAGTTTGTATTTCCTGACCTTATTGCTTCTTTGTAGAATCTAGAAATTGAAATGTTCTCCTCAAAATACCAGAATTAATCACTGTGAAATTGTCAATGCCACATAACTATAACCTTTGCATTCTTTGGTTCTGACCTGATTTAGCATCCAGACGTAGGGAGACTGAAACTATCTTTAACCTCTTGGCTTAAAAACTAATATTTCTAGTGTTATGGTTTGTGTCTAGGTGTCCCCCGAAAGCCTCATGCAGTCTTGGGGCGGCTTTTGGAGTTTGTGATTGATTATTGTTGGTGTGGATATTGTACCTGCCCTGGGGCAGGCAATTTGCATTACAGTGTAAGGAGGGAACAGAAGCTAGCTGCTTGAGCTGCTGCTACTCCTCCCTTGCGCTTTGCCCCAGCCATGAAGGGTTGCTTTCTGCTATGTGATGCTCTGTCTTGGACCCATCTGAATATGGACTGAAACCTCCAGTAACTGAGCTAAATAAACCTTTCCTTTCTTCATTTTGAGTGTTGGGTATTTGTCCCAGCAATGAGAGAAGAGTAACTGAGACATCTAGGACCTTCCTTCATTGAGTGTGCCACAAGCTTACCTTTCTGAGCATAGCCTTCCTCCCATACAGACCTTTCTTCTGTCCTTATCTCTGGTCTTCCTCAAATGCCATGCCCCTCTAACCCCCCAACACACACACAATCAAGAAGTCATCATGGGTCAGCGAGCTAGCTCAGCAGATTAAATGCCTACTTAGGCAAGCGCAGGAACCGCAGTTCCATCCCTGGCACCACATGCCATGCCTGCCTCAGCCCTCACCCGGGTGTGCTAAACCAGCCACCTAGACTGGTGTATTGGCCCACGCCTGTAATCCCAGCACTGGGGAGGCTGAAAACAGGAGGATCACTAGGAGTCTGAGCTGCATAGTGAGAGCCCATGACAAATACACTAAAAAAAAAAAAAAAAAAGTTAGCTAAGATGAAGACCAGAGTTCCTGGAATATAAATGAAATGTTTGCTATAAACTATAAATTCATCTCTAATCTCTCTAATCATTCAAATTTCTCTCCAAGGGAAGAGTCTGCATCTTAATAGCTTTGTAAAGTGAAGATTTATGGTTAATTTCCATGGGTGGAAGCCAGACTCTAACCAGCACCCTAAATTCAGTGCAGTACAATTTTCAGAAGAAATTTGACTTAATACTGACAAAGAGCCTTTATTTAAACTAATTAGTTTTTCTGATATCTAACTGGAGTAACCCTCTCTGAGGTGATATCTCATGACTCTGTCCTTTTATGATTAGGGGCAGTTTAGTAGGAGTCCCCCTTGCCTCAGTTGTTTTCTCACAATGACTCTCTCTGCTGGCTTCCATCCTGTTCCTTGGCTATAAATTCCCACTTAACTAAGATATATTTGGAACTGAGCCCAGTTCTGGATCAAAGTTCTTTCCCTCTACTATAACAGTCTTAAATAAAATCTGTTTTTGTTTTAACTACTGTCTATCTATTATTTCCTCTGATAATGTACCAAGGTAACGTGTAAAAGTTACAAAATCCTGCTCTGGAAATTAGTTTCTTTCTTGTCATAAGGACAGAATTAACAAAGTAATCCTTAGTAGATTTATACTGTTCTAGTACTTACAGAAGAACACCAAAAATATTCCTTGTACCAGGCATCTGTGAGAATCAATGCTGTGAAAGCTATAAAACCAAATACTGCAATTCTTAAGGCTTTTCCTTTGCATTACAACCTTAAAGAAAACAAATAGCTGAATTCACAACTGTATCATTATGGAAAAAGCTACACAACTTTAAAAAAAAAAAAAAAAAGGAGCAAGAGTATGTTTTCAGAGGCCGACATTTAAATGAATGCACTATTTCTTCTCCTAGAATTGGGTTCCTATCTCTGGAATGTATCCCAGAGCCATGGTTTGGAATGGGTGTCTAACAGGAAATTCTGGGCAGTCTATGCATACATTACATTCCTTTCCCACCCTGAAAGAGTGGTCAACAAATACAACTTTCCTCTGTTGGAAGAAAAGGGGAGTGTTAGGAGTAGGGAGGGCCAGAGCCCTCTACACAGCTGTGGCTTCTAACAACCAAAACATCCTCTTCTAGAAAAAATGATTTAGCTCCTAAAACAGTCATCTTTTTCAGATTCTCAGTCCTTATTTTATTTCCATGCGATAAATTTTCCCAAGTAATTCTATGGGACACTGTGAAAGCAACACCCTCTTGAAAACTAACAAAACCTTTGCAGTGCTAATTGTGGTCCCTGTACCAGTGAGAAATTATGGAAGAAACAATGTTAGTGGCTAAATGCTGGACAATGTGCATTTTCCCTGTCTGCTGTCCAACTTGACAGTCACTGTTGTCTTGTTTCTGCAAAGTCCCTGACATAGATTATCTCTGGTCTTCACAGTGTACCATGAAAATATGATAACACCATTTTCCCATGAGAAAGCACAAACTTAGAACACATTCTCACAACTACAGCTTCAAAACCAAAGTAGCCAGGTTCCAGAGCTCCCAGTTTTCCTACCACCTTGTCTCTGTTCAACATTCTTCTGAATTTAGTTCTCAATTCCAGACAGAAGCTGAATCTGAGGCCTTTTGCCATTTGCCTTCACTCCAAAAGTTATATATTTGAAAATTCAAAATGAACCACTAATACTCAAAGGAAAACTTACTGTGAAACCAAAAACTGGATGAGCCATGGGGCTCTGTCACCAGGCCACCAGCTTCTCATTTCCTAGGATAGCCCCTCTGCTAAGATGCTGCTCCTTTCCTCACACCTTCCTGGGCCCCTCTAGCCAAGGTCACAAAGCTCCTGAGTAGTGGAGCTGGACACAAATTATACAGAGTCTGTTTTTCACTTGGAAGCCAAAATAAGTAACAGAAGTAAAAATTTAAACAGCACACTGAAGAAACAGTAAACAGATACTGTTAAAATTTAACAGTAATCAAATAAATAAATGTTTAAACAACAACAACAACAAAAAAAAAAAAACAAGAAAAAAAAAATAGTTCTGTACCTATTAAATGAACCCAAATGATAAAAACAGTGCTTAGGCTTTGACAGTCACATGTTTCTGGTGACTGTAAAATTGAACAATCCACTTGAAAAAGAGAAGAGGAAGGTATCAAAAACCATGTAAAAAGCAGGATTGGTTAATTAAATCAGTGCTTAGCAACTGAAGAGAATACTGTGCACCTAGGAGAACCAAGCCTTATGAAGACATGTAGGAGACTGTTTATAGTCAGTATTAGGTTGAAGGATCTCAGACAAGTGACAGCCCTTTCACTCTGTAATGTGGTCTAGACAAGCTCTGGAAGGTAGACTACAGAGATGCAGGAAGCTGACCTATCTTGCTCATCTCTAAGTCATGTAATAATTAATAATGAAACAAAAAAAAAGGGAGGGAGGGAGGGAGAGAGGGAAAGACAGGAGGGAAGGCTGGGAGGGAGAGAGGGAGGGAAGGAAGAAGAAAAATAAGAGGATAGAAACATGGAACAATGAAAATGGCCAACACACTAAAAAGGAATAGTTCCTATAATCCTTTAAGGGAAATCAGCTCCAATTGCACTACTTCCCTAGGAATTCCTCTGGCCCATACCAAGACCCTGCTCAAAGCAATCTTAACCTCTGCCACTCACAAACAGGCAGTCCCCCAGCTGGGGAACCTGACTTACTACTCTGACACTTTTACTGAAGATAGTAACTCTTGCCTCCTACAAGATGAGAAATGGAAGTTTTCAGGAAATTGGTATATATAAAATATATATACTAACATGCTACCTGTGGCTATCTGTGGCTCACAGGACAAGGGTGATTATTTTTCTTTATATTTTCCTATCATTTCTAAATTTTGACAATCTGTATCATGCTTATTTTGGAGAAAATTTAGTAAATATTAAAAATGTTTGTTTCTACTTCCTGAAATATATGTGAAATTTTCACATATCACAGACATCCTTCTACAACCGTATTGTGATTAGTCATATCACATTCCGCTATACGGATGTAGACCATGCCATAATTTAAGTTACCTTTAGCCACTGATATTGTGTTCTTTAAAACAATATGTCTTAACAATTTGATTTCAAGTGTGATGCTAGAAATAATCTAGAGGGCTGGCAAGATAGCTCAGTGGTCTAAAGTGCCTGCTTACGCAAGCTCTCAGGGACCTCGGTTCTATCCCCAGCACCATGTGCCATGCCAACGCCTCCCCCAGAGCAGGCTGAGCTGACCCCGCCCCTCCCCCGCAAAAAAAGAATCCATAATGTGTAGCGAGACACTGTAATAAATAAATAAATTTTAAAAAATAATCTAGATATACATCAATATAGATAGAACTGGTCAGACAAAACAAAATATATCTACAGAATAGATTATATTAAGTATATAACTAGCTTTTTAAAAGAAGGTTGCAGTTCTGCATGTGCTCCTAACAGTTAACAATTATATTAAGATGCTCCAGACATTATTCTAATACAGTGATACCTCTGTTAATGAATGCTTTCCTTCATAAAAAAAAATCAGTTCACAAATAGAAGTGCTTGGCAAAATTTTGTTCTTGTTTGCAAACTTTGCATCTAGTGATAAATATGACTATAGCTGTCTTTCTCACACAAATATAAATGTGGCCAACTTTGCCAAAATTGTAGATTAAATTCATTCAGTTCATGAACTGAGGTAACACTGTACTTTGTCAATGTTGACTCATTTAATACGTGACAGGTGCTTAAATACTTAAGAATAGGCACTGTTAGTTTATCCATTTTATAGATAAGGAAGCTAAGGCCCTAAGAATTTAATAAATTTGCCAAGATGACACAGGCAGTAAATACAGTTTGTTCAAATCCAATTGATTTGTGCTCCTAACCTCACTTGTACTGCATATTGATAATGGACTATACTGAGAGATAAGTTAAATGAGAAAAGCAAGGTATAGTTAGTGCCCATAGCACACCACCCTTGACTTTTAAATCCAAAATTAAGTAAATACAAATGAATTTCAGGGATTAATCAGTAACTGGATAGAAGACTGGGAGATTAGAGGACAGAAATGTGAGGGAAGGAGAAAGAATATTTTTCATCTTACTCCCTTTTGTATTCTTTGAATTTTGTATATTAAAAAATAATTTGTATTATTTTGTTTAGTGAAATTATTATTACTATTTTATATTCTCTTCAAAAATTAAAATAATAATTCTGTACCATGTTATACTAAATGAATTTTTTTTTTTTTTTTTGGCGGAACTGGGGATTGAACTCAGGTGCTTGCATTTGCCAGAGAAGCGCTTATTCCACTGAGCCATCTCCCCGGTCCTCTAAATGAAAAATTAAAACACCAAAAATAATATTGTTATATTATTAAATATAACAATAAAATAATTGCTAAAAAATAATTGTTATATTAGAGACAGAATCTCTTGAGTATTCTATGCACTGGAAATATTATCTGATTTAGATCTTTTGTTTAGAGGGCTTATAAATCTGTACAAGCTTTATGTTTTTAGGAAGTCCAATGTAACAGTCTTCAAAAAATGGTACCTTTCTACCCTAATATGACACACCGTTTTTTTTTTTAAGAATTAATTAATTAATTAATTAATTAATTTTGACAGAACCAGGGATTGAACTCAGGCCCTTGTGCTTGCCAGTAAGCTCTTATTCTACAGAGCTGTTTACCCAGCTCTTTTTCTTTCTTTTTTTTTTTTTTTTCTTTTTGAGACAGGATTTCAAGCTGACCTGGAATTGATTATGTAACCAAGACTGGCCTCAAACTCAATGGCCATTTTCCTGCCTCAGCCTCCTAAGGGTAAATGACTTTGAGGGCAAATACTTTATGTGAATTTATTCTGGTACACAGAACACATGAATTACTTTTTTCTTCAAAGGATTACTCCAATATCCTAGTATCTATGGAGGAATTTATCACTATTCACTGAATTGGGCATTCTGTTCTATCTTGCTCTAAATTCCCTTACTTGGGCCAGTAAAACAAAGTGCTGCTACTACAGATATATAGTTTTATATTTTATAGCACTAGATCACCTTAAGTACTTTTTTCAATAATTTCTTGGCTAGTGTAACCTTACATACTTCCAGATGAATATCAAGAGATACTTCACCCACTCTAAAAAAGTACCACTGGACTTAGTTCTATTAGACTCAGAAAATATACAGCTACTAATTCTAGCTAATTCTATTTAAAGTAATTGAATTAAACTTAAAATAAAAAAGTAGAAGAAATCCATTTGCTGTGCTTTATATTTAAAACTGTGCTAAGCTAGGTGTGGTGCCTATGATCTCAGCACTCAGGAGGCTGAGGCAGGAGGATCACCATGAGTTCAAGGCAAGCCTGGGCTACACAGAGAACTCAAGGCCAGTCTGAACTATACTTACCTGCCTGGCAAGTGCAGTGTCCTGTGTTCAATTCCCAGTACCGCAAAAAAAAAAAAAAAAAAAAAAAAAAAAAAAAAAAAAAAAAAAAAAAAAAAAAAAACATTAAATTCTCAAATCAACATGTGGCTGAGTTGAGAAAAAGAGATCCAAATATATGCTGTCTACAAGGGTATCTGAAGATGTAAGGGCACATGCAGGCTGAAAGCAAAAGAATGAAAAAGTGCTCCATGCAGACAAAAGAGACTTTACATCAATGGTCATCATAACAAAGAATACTGTATAAAGATAAAAGGATAAAATGATTAGGAATATATAAAAACAATATGTGCACTCAACATCAGTGTCCAAATACAAAAACAAAGGCTGACAGAACTGAAGAGGAAAATAGCAATACAACAACAGATTTTAAAGACCTTGTTTTCAATAATGTATAAAACAGAACATAAATAAGGAAATAGATCTCTGAAAAAATTATATACACCAAATGAACTGGAGAGATACACACAGAACATTCCAATCAATACAGAATATACATTAAGTACAACCAGAACATTTTTCAAGACAGAACACATGTAATCATAAAAATTCTCTTAAACATTCTAACTAGAGTAAAACCACTCCAAGCATCCTTTCTAAAAACAGCATGAAACTAGAAATCTATAGCAGAGGAAAAACTGGAAAGTTTATAGAAGTGTGGAACGACATACTTCTAAACAAGCAAAAGGCAAAGAAGAAATCAAGAGAAGAATTTTAAAAATATCAAAACAAAACAAAGCCACAACATACTTAAAGGATGTAGCAAAATCAGTACTAAGAGAAAAGCTAAAATCCTAGTACTTTTACCAGAAGAAAGATTTTAAATTACCTAACTTCACATTTCAAGGTACTAGAAAAACAACAAACTAAGCCCAAAGTTAATAGAAAAGAAGAAAATATTAGATGGTAGAAGATATAGCTCAGTGGTAAAATATTTGTTCAGAATATGTGAAGCCATCCATCACCAAAATAATTACATTAAAATATAAACATTAGTGTAGAAATAGAGTACAGAAAGAAAAATGATGAAACTAAGTAGGCCCTTTTAAAAAGATCAATAAAACTGAAAACCTTTAGCAAAAC
This sequence comes from Ctenomys sociabilis, assembly GCA_004027165.1. Taxonomy (NCBI): domain Eukaryota; kingdom Metazoa; phylum Chordata; class Mammalia; order Rodentia; family Ctenomyidae; genus Ctenomys; species Ctenomys sociabilis. Next base: position 46,979 of record PVKA01003785.1, on the reverse strand, counting down.
TCAGAAAAACCATAGACACCAGTAAGTGAAATCAGAAATCAAAGAAGAGACTTCATAACTGATGACAGAGAACTAGGAAAGATTATAGGTGACTACTAATTATAAGTGTACACCAACATATTGGGTACTCTATGGCTAGTTAGCTTTGTAATAAAATAGTCTTATCTACTACATTCTGCTCTCTATACACTCAAGTTTTAAAAAAGGAATATAGTCACCTCAAAGAATGTCTCAAGAGTTCTCAATCTCATTCACAGAATAACATCATGTAGTCTCAAACCAAAATTAAGTCCTTAATCAAACACCAAATAACAAGGACTTGGGCCCCTATTTGATAGCAGTGACACAAAGGTCAAGGCAGTACCAGGAATGAAAAAAATTACTGTCTGGGCTACTGTTCATCTATGATTTTATCCCCCATAGTTGCTGCTCTAAGTTCCTGCCATGGATTTGACTTAAGTTTCTGCCTCATTCCAGCTGCTGGACTCATTGGGATCCATTCCTTTCAGCCCCCGCTTAGTTATATGCTTAGTTTCCCTACTAATTTCTCTGTGACTTTCCTCATGGCCTCACAGACCTCTTCCCAGCTATCACAGGCCCTCCTTTCGCCTTCCCATATGGTAGTGCATTTATCCAATGTTGAGGTAGTGTTCTAAGAACTGGGGAATAAAGTGGTGAATGAACTTATAAACATCCCTGTCCTCAAAAAGTATATATTTTTGAAGAAAGAGAGATAATAAATAAAAATATAAAACGTACACCATGTGGCAATAAGTGTGTGGATCAAAGGAAAACACAGAAGCAGCTAGCAGGTATATATGTGTGCGCTCAAGTGAGTGTTATTTTAAACAGGGTGTTTGAAGAAGTCCACACAGACAAAGTGACAATCTAGGCAAAGTCTGGGTAGAGGAGAAGGTAAGTGCTGGAAGGCAAGGTGACAACAGACTGAAGCAGCAATATGTCCTGTGTGGGGTTTGCTTGGAGTGCTCAAGGCCAGTAAGGAGACTTGTACATATATAGCAGAGTATGGAGAAGACAGTGTAGAAGAGGTCAATGGCCAGAGGAAAGGCTAAACAGGACCTTCAAACCATTGGAAGTACTTGGCTATTCTTCTAAGTGACATGGGAAGGTTGTTGTCACAAAGTGGCTAACTGGCTTAGAACTTTAATGAGGTCATTTAGGGCCAAACTCAGGTCCCATGGAGTCACCATTCCTGAGAAACACTGTTATCTTTCTACATAAGAAAGATACTTCATACTCAGTGTATCTTCTCTACTTGTTCTTCTCCCAGGCCTTCACTAGCTTCCACATATATCCCACACAGCATCCCTTCCATGATGTCCCCACCTGTACCTGTCTGTCAGCACCTTCTCTTTCCCCAGACTGGTTACATAATTCATGAAATTCAGGGCAAAATGAAAATGTAGGGTCCTTTATTCCAAAAGTAAGGATTTCTGGAAGGTAACAGTAGAGTATGAAAACAAGAGTGGGACCCTCTATAGTGTATAAGCCACAGGATCTACTCTACTAGGCAGAGAGGTGAAGAAGCCCCGTCAGTGTAAGCTCATTTTCTTCTGAAAAAGACCCCAATATTCTACAAAGGGCTAGATGAATTTGGGTGGATAAAAAGGACAAGTCCAGGAACATGTTCTGCGAGGGCATACTTTGCCCACATAAGAACAGCTTCCAGAAGGGGGAAACCTCATGCTAAAGTAGAAAAAAAAAATATTCCTGAATGTCTTCTTTGAACTGGGCATTGAGAGAAAGGCAGTGATGATAGTGCAGACAAACAGAGGACAACTAAGCTTTCCCTTGCACTGGAAAGTATTCCATGGGGGAGATGGGACTACAGCTGAACCTGGCTGGTAGGATGGACAGAAGGAACAGGAAAAGATGTTTATACAGGAGAAATAGAATGTTACAATGTCAATAGGAGGCCAGTTTGGCTAATGGCAGAGGATGTATCACCAGGAAAGACCACAGTAGGAAGGATCTTCAACCTGAGGATGATGGATAGAAGGTCAGTGAATGTGCTGAGGGACAGAGACAAGATGAAAACTGTGCTCTTGGAAGATTTGCCTGGCAGTATATAAAGGACAGACTGTAGGCTCATATCCTCATCATCTGGTGAGGGCAGGCAGTGGAAGCTTTCCAAAATTAGCCAAGTAGATCCTTCCTACCACCTCAGTGGGTTTGCACAGATAAGACACGAGAGGAGGTTTAAATACACATTACCAAGCAAGCAACAACAAAGGAGAGAGCTGTGCATCTTTGAGACAAAGTTCCTCAGCAGGATGCCCCAAGCCATGTGCATCCCGAAGAGTCCCTAATCTTAGAAACCAGACCGGAACTTGTCTGACCAAAATAAAGCCGGTCCCAAATATTTACTTTTGTCATTTTCCAGTTGTGGAAGCAGGAAGATCAACATAAGGCACAGGACATTTTGCATGTTACCCACTAGGGTAGAATCTTAGGGTGTCCTCTTGTACATCTTCACTGGGAAAGCTAGCAACCATAAAACCAAGCAAAAGTAGAATCTGTTGGCATTGTATTACACATCACTGTTTTTCAGTCTTAAACATCAACACAATAGCCCCTGGACTTCACACCCTTCTACTTTCCTTTTTATATATGGATAAACAGTATTTCAATCATGGGACAGTAATCGAAATGGACAAAAGAGCAAATGGCAGGCCTAGAGGAATTTATTTTCATCATAAACAAGATATATAGTACTCTTCTCTCCTTACTCTAAATAATGGAAACAGCTTTACTATTAATCACAGTGAACTCTCATTCTTCTAAGAATTTTAAAACAAAGACAATTCCACCTTGGAATAGAATGCCATATAACAAGAGGCTTTTTGTCTTTGCCACTATAAAGCACAAAGATTCTTCCCTATTTTAATAAAAGTAGATAGAAGCTTTTTTCTTGCAATATTCAGATGCAAACACGCCATCTCCTCTCATGTAAACGTACAGATGTTTCTGGGTTAATTTTGGCAATGTCATCAAATTGCACTGTGTCATTCCTTTCCATCATGGTTATCTGATAGTCTAAATGAATGATTTACTACTATTTGAATTTTGCAGTGGTTTACAAGAGTGTTATTAAAAAGAAAAGAATAAGAAGCAAACAGTATTTAGAAGGTGTGTCTGTACCAATTAGCTAACAGTTCAATAGTTTCAGGTGGAAAATATTCATGTTAAAATATCACCATCAAAAATCTGCAGTTTCAGGGCCAGCAAGATAGCTCAGCACACTAAGCACTTACTTAGGCAAGCACAGGGACCTTGATCTCAGGCATGACAGTCTGTACCAGCACCGTGAGGCAGAGACCTGATGTAGTGGGCTACATCTGTAATCCCAGCACTGGAGCAGCTGAAAACACAGGAAGATCACTACAAGTCTGACCTGTGTAGTGACACCCTGTGTCAAATACATTAAAAAAAAAAAAAAAGCCCAGTAGTTTTTAATTATACTATTTGAATTCCTATGAGCATAACTGTAAAAAATGTTTTAAGAAACATTATAAAATTCCTCAATTACGACATTTTAGGATAAATACCTATACAAATATTTATAAAAATATGAACAAATGACTTCACAAAAACTCTCTAGATAAAATTGCATAAGCCACATATCTCAAAACAGCCAGCACACATTGGAGACTGCACATAGAATAAGAAATTCCATGTGATTCTTCCCACACAGAGCTCCTTCTGCCAAGAAGATCAGATATTTTAAGAACACACTTGAACTATCAGTTTGGATGGTAGCTCTCTGCAAGACTTTAAAGCATTTTTAGGGTTTCCCAAAAGGAGAGCTCAAAGCTCCTTTCTCTAGCTGACAATTTCAACGTCATTCTAAGAACACTAGAAATATGAAAAGCATGCCAACTTTTCCTCTTGCATCTGCCACCAGGCTGATGGGGAGAAGGCCTAGGTTCTTCTCCCCATCTGGTCAGCCAGATTCTGGCCACACCACAGTCCCTCCCTCCCTGGAACCTTTGGAACAGTTTGATTATAAGTCTCTCCTGTTCAGAATGATCTTTTCTGAAATGCAGATGTGACTAGGCCCCTTTCCAGTTCACAGCCTTTTGGTGATTCTACATGACTTACACTGGGCTGTGCTAATAGGGCAACACAGGGTCAGAAAGAATGCTTCCTTACTGTCCATAAACAAAACAGTGCACTGGCTTACTGAATTTTTAAAATTTATTTATTTATTTTTGTACTGGGGATTGAACTCATGTACTTGCCAGATAGGTGCTTATGCCCCTAAATTATCTTCCTGGGCCTGTCCTGCTGAATATTGACTGGCCTGAATATTCCTGCCGGGCCTGTGGGCTGAGCCAGGGTTGGGCTGCAGCTTTGAAGACAGCCCTCATGGAAAAGAGGTCTACTGTGAGCAGACGATGTTCACAAGCATCAGTTACCAACCACTTGTTTGGAACCTAGGGTACTACTTTCCATAAATACCATGCGATAGAATGACAAGGTGTCCATGCTGGGTTGTAAGGCCTGATTAACCCATACTTGAAAAAAGCCACACTTTTGAGGAGAAAGAATGGATATCTACTTAGTAAAGCTTCACCTGGCACCTCCTGTAAGGAATCTTCCAGTGCCCTCAATAAAACCACACCTTCATTCCACCTTGGACATCCCCATGAGATGTTTCATGGCTGTTCTCAACCACCTGTCTTCCCTTAAGGAATCTTACATTCACTGCTACCCCTACCTCTGGGGCCTCGATTTTGTTTTCTAGATCATTTACAGGGTCAGTCTATAGACAGGTCCTGCATTCATGCTCCACAGAAGTACTAGCCTTCAGTTGAAAGACCATTTGGGAACAAATGCACAGTAACTTACAGGGGCTGCTGGATGAGCTGATTCCAGCCAGCCCTCTTCCCACAAGCTGAGGTCTTCATTTCCATGACCTGGAACAAAGTCCTCAAGCACATGTGATTCTGCAGAGCCAGAGACCAAGACATCAGACAGAGAGAAGAAATAGTTCTGAGTCTGTCTCAAGATGACTGGTGAGTGGTATTACCACTGCTTCCCTATAGGAGGTCTGCCGTCTTACCATAGGGGTAAACTCAAAAAGTTAAGAGAGTTCAACACCAACACAAAAGTTGTTCACATGGTATATGTGGGTGTGAATATTTGTACATTGGTGTTTGGCTTCTTTTCTCATAGTAACTATGTGGTAGGTGCTGACCTAGGTACTGAAAGATGAAAAAGTAAAATAAGGAAATGTTCCTGTCCTGAGGGAACTTCCAAAATAGGAGACAGAGGTCCTGTGAGATAGCTCAAGTTCAGTGGAATAAGCACCTGTTTTGGCAAGTGCAGGGATCAGGGTTTGATCCATCATCCTGCATGCCCTGCTGGCCCCACCCTGGGGGCAAACTGAGCCTGTGACCAAATCACAGGTATGGTGGTACATCTTCACAACCCAAGAAATGGGGAAGCTGAAAACAGGAGGATCACTAGGAGTCCAAGCTGTGTAATGAGACCCTCTACCAAATATAAAAAATGAAAAAAAAAAAAAAAAAAAAAAAAGCAAAATAGATAGATACACATCCAAATACCTATAATCTGGTCTCTAACCTTGATGTTGTTAAACCTGACAGGTGTTGCATAATCTGGAAGCATATCAATCTCTCATACCCTTATTGTTTTCGTGTGTGTGTGTGTGTGTGTGTGTATCTCTTTGAGACAGGGTCTTTCTATGAAGTTCAGCCTGGCTTTGAGCTCACTTTGTAGCCCAAGTTAGTTTTTTTTTGTTTTTTGCTGGTTGTCAGATCATCTCTTTATTGACATATTTTCGTATGCTCTTTAGCTAGCTGGGCACTCAACAACACCAGGGTTGATGTCATCTATGATGTCATGAGGGTACTCTCTGTCAACGTTGCAGCCCACAGACTCGACGGTCCCCAGTATCTCCTTAATGGTTCCAAAACGTTTTTCTGGCTAAAGACTGGTGCCACATCTGCTGGGAAATGTTGACAATCTCATTGAAAGTGATATTTCCGCTGTGTTTAATGTTTTTCTGCTTCTTTCAGTCTCTTGGTGGCTCTTTGAAGGCTTTGATGATCAGGACAGAGGCAGAAGGCACCACCTCAATCTGAGCCTGTCTGTTTGGAATGGTCAGTTTCATCAGTAATCCAAAGGCCCTTCCAGTCACCAGTTGCCTTGGCAATGTCATCCCCTACTTTTTTTTGGATACAAACCCAAAGGACCAATCTTGGCGGCAGGGCACCAACTTCACCACTGGTACACCTCAATACATAACTCTGATCTTGTGGCCGAACTTGTGTGGCATGCTGGAGGTGGCTTGTGTCGGATGAACCCAGATTCGGGACAACCAAAGAAAGTTGCACCTTAGCCTCCTCCTATTGAGAGTCCCAAAGAACTTTTAAATGTTTTTTTTTTAATTAATCTGTTTCAAACATTACTCCCAGGCTTATCCAGCTTAATTGGCTGCAAAGAATGAATTGTATACTAGCAAAAACTGAAAAGAGCTGCAGTATCCAAGGGGCTTGGGCTTAAAAAATATTAAGAGATCTAGATTTTATCAGATCCATAAACAAAAACAATTTAAAAAAGCAGCCATAATATAAAATAGCAACTCCCAGTAATTTCTTCCAAGTTTGACCTTTTTCAGAAGCTGTTTGCCTCATTCTTAGAAGCCTCATCAAAATCCTCCACCAAGATCTGGAATCTCGTCATCATCTTCTTCTCCAGTAGCAAGCAGTGCCTTTCCATCCACAGATTGGGCAGAGCTTCAGCCAGTCTTTTTAGTCAGACTGTCTGCACCAAGCTGGTTGAAGATGCTGGGTAGCATTTCTGTTAGTTGTTTCATCTCTGTGTGGCCTGCAATGGTGAAAGTGTTTGCTGCCAGAGATGCCTGAACTTTTGGGCTGTTGAAGTGGGTAACTGTTCCCTGGTTTGTAAACATATTCACCTCTTCAATACCAGAGATATTGTTTACCCCTAACCTTTTTAATAAGAACTGAAGTTTTCATTTATTTTTTATTATCTGCTGTGGTGGTGCTATGAACCACCTTCTTTCTGTGAGCAGTTGCTTTCCTACCAATGTGCACTTGTGCCTGCAGTTTGGCAAGTTTTTCCTGGTTCATAAGTTTCTTTCATCTTGTCAGAGCAGATATGGGGCAGCACAGGGAACCAGGGATGATGCTCAGGGGGCCTCAGGTAGGCCAGCTGAGATTAGGCACACACATGGGGGGCAAGTTAGTCTTGAATTCACAACAATTCTCCCATTTCAGCCTCCTGAGTACTGGAATTACAGGCATGCGTCACCAAGCCCAGCTTATTCTCTGTCCTGATTATGGAACGACAAGGGTGCTGTAGCCATGAAGGTCACCAAGCATAGCTGGAGATGCCCCACATCCAAAAAAAGCATGGAAAGAAATTGGACAGTATGCAGTGTCTAACATCTTTTTATTAGGCGAGTCATTTAGTATCAGAGGCAAAAGTCAGATAGAGGGGAAGCAGAGGATGAGATACTATGTTAACCATTCCAGAAGATGTGAGGGGAAAAAAAAAATGGGCACGCATTGGGACATGGCCCTGAAAATAGGCAGAAAAGGACAGCTGCTGAGCTCTTCCTCTCCTGGTTCACTTTCCCCAACACACACATACAAATCAGGAAAGGACAGGTTTGCTAAGGCTCACACAGACCCATAGGGCACTAGTTCAATCAAAAGGCTGATGCAAAAGACTTGGGCTAGACCCTAACCCACAGGGCTAAGGAAATGCCAAAGGAAACAGGTCTCACTGCTGTTTGCAGACAGCGAAGAGACCAAAACTAGGCTGAACAATTACAGAGAATCTTACACCTTAGGCAGCTAAGACCAAACCTCTTGCTCCATTCTATATAGTCAGTGAAACATGCCCACATTAAATCCCCTGGCATTACTGAACACTGCAACAAAGGGGTGAAAGTGGATATATCATCATAAACCTGATGTTACTGTTCCCTAACAAAAGGACACTTTTGGAAACACCTAGTCTTTAGAAGGTTGTTTCCAAGCTGAGAATACTCTTATGACAAAGGCAACTTGGAAATTTGAGTAAGTATCTTGAGGTAGGGAAGATTGTCCTGAATTACCCAGGTGAGCCATAAATGTAACTGCAAGGGTTTTTATGAGAGAACCAAAAAGGGAAAAGTAGGAGATAGATGTAAGTAAAAGGGAGAAGAGATGGGAGGAAGGCCATGAGCCAAAAAATGCAAGTGGTCTCCAGATGCTAAGGTAAGGAAACAGATCTTTCCCAGCTCCTCCAGAAGGAACTACCCCTGCCATCACCTTAACTTTAATCCACTGAGACTATTTTGATTTCTGACCTCCAAAACTGTAAGAGAATAAATCTATACTGTTTTTAGCCTTTGGATTTCTGGAGGCTTTTTGTAATAGCCAGAGGAAATATAAACTTCCAGCAAAAGACCAAAAAGAATCACCTACAGGGTTTCCCTACCTCTCATCTCTTAAATTAGCTCTCTAGATCAGCTCTCTTTACCCAACTCCTCTTTCCCACTGTGCTGTGGATATCTGAATCACTCAAACACTCATTTCGTTTCCCATGGGGCCCTGCCAACCATAGCTTCTGGAACTCAAGAGCACTCCCATTTCCCTAAGGAAGAGGAGCACTGAGCCCCTTTCCATTCTGTGCCTGCAGGCCTTCCCTGAGTTGCAGACTCAGACCTGCTAACCAGCTCTCCAGCAGCTCTTGGAATCTCTGCATCCCACTAATCCCTCAGCTTCCATGTGGATGAGAAAACATGCAGTACCCTTAAAAATTCCTCTCAGAGAGACTGGGCATGGTGGCATGTGCCTATAATCCAAGTGCTTGGGAGGCTGAAAACAGGAGAATCACTACAAGTCTGATCTACATAGTAAGACCCTGTACTAAATACACCAAAAAACAAAACAAAATCCTCTCTGAAATGGATCTCAACACCTGCCCCACCTATTTCTGTTCCAGTTTCTACCTCACACTTCACTTTTAAAATAAAGATGCTAATGAAAATATATTCAGACACTCTGCTGGGTCATGTTAATTATCAACTTGAGGTAAAATTGTAATACTTTTTTTTCCAGCGAAGAGAAAGATATTCTATGTTGAAGAAGATGTTCTGAATGGCCCAAGATGAGGGCTCTCATCTTACAGCAACTTCTCAAACATAAGGGTCTTCTGCTCACAGCACCCCTAATGCTGTTTTCCAAGGAAGTTTATGGAAAAATGGCTGCTATAGTTATCAAATTTTAAAACATCGAATTGGTTGTGGCATTGTACACCTATAATACTAGCACTTTGGCAGCTTGAGGCAGGAGGGTCACAAGTTCCAGTCTTTGTCTCAATATTTAAAAAATTAAAAATAAAACAAAATGGGCTTGTTATACAGCTTGGTATAAAGGCCTTAGGCTCAATTTCCAATGCCTTATACACACACATCTATGGATACTCTTTTCTTATGCAGTAGGTCCATATAAGGACATCTAACACCAACTGTATATAATTTTTTAATGATAAACAACCCCATCACCATGAATTGAATTACAAATGAGTCTCTACTACTCCCACAACATTCCATAGAGCTCCTATAGGCTGTGATTCTTGGCATAAAGTGGGCACTCCCCTGGAGCAAAGAACAGTGCTTTCTTCATAGTTCTGACCTTGCTATAAGCAGTTCTTAATGTTTGTTGAGTGGATTAATTATTTTCCAAGCTCTGGCCATTGTCCTTTATTTATCAAATGTAAAAAGAAAGCAAATCTTACCATAAATAAAGGAGGAAACCAGTTACTATCAATATAATGTATGTAAATTTTTCTCTAGCTAGTTAAAGTCAAAGATCATGATAAGTGGAGAGAACATCTGACAGGGGAACCATTAACCCATGGGGAAGGCAGGAATGCAATTAGGAGGACTAAAGGAAAGGAGAACTCTCTAAAAACAACCCAGATTCTAGAGACAGATAATACTGGCAGGCTAAAAGGCTCTAAGAAAAACACAAAATGCAAAACTTGAGAAATATCACAGGTAACACCACAAAAACCATGGCTTGTCTGATGGGCTCTGCTAATGATGTGGTCTGATGAGTTGTCAATGAGACAGTCTGGTTAGAGGTGGAACAGGCTCTTAACAAATTAGACTCTGAGCTATCTCCTGATAGGAGGTAGACTTGAGTTTCTTAATAAAAGTATGGGAAAATAAAGTGAACTCTAGAGTATTAAAGCCCGTTAGAAGCAGAGTTGTTGTTGTTGTTGTTGTTTTAAACTACCACTTAAATCCAGATCTAGAGCATATTCCTTTATTCAATGAACAAATATGCATGTAACTGAGTATACTCAGCCTATTTTCTTTCTGGGAGACTCTCCACTTGCAGCTTCCTCACTGACTCAGCATCTGCTTTCAACCTCCCCTCAATTAGCATCCCCTGGACTCCTTGACCTCCTACTATTACCTTTTAAGAACTAACGCTATAAACCTTGGAAGATTTCCCCTAAAAACTCCCATTTATACTTCTCTTTCTTAGTGCCTATGACTTTGGGCCCTTGGCTCATCTAGCTCTTTTCTCAAATATCTGCCATTAAAGTAGACATAGCTTTTATACTTCATTCATTCATATATTATTCAACACCATATTCTAAGTATTTGTATGCTTAAATTAAAGTTGAATTAAATAATGAAGATTTCATACTTTGTGGTTGGTTGTTGCAGAGGATAGGGATTAACATTATACCCTCTAAAAGTTCTAAGCAAAAACAAATAGAAAAAATGATATAAACAGAGTAACATACAATAGATATGTTAGATTTTCAAAACATGGATAGCTAAATATAATATAAAATATATAAAATAAAACTATTTTATTTTATCAGATCAGCAGTCCACAACAGAAGTGGGTTATCCAAAGAAGTTGTTGACTTGAGCCATTCACAACTCAGCATATTAATATGGCTTTACTTTTTATACCTCTTTTTTATACTTTTCTGCTGGATGGTTAAGATTGAGATAAAGCAAGACCTTTATAACAAGAAATGTAACTTTTATATCAGATAAGGTCAGTTAGGCATCCTCAGGGTTCATACCGTAACCCTGTACCACAATTTGTAGATCCCTTGTCAGTGTCAGCCACGTGGATGAGTCACAGCCATTACTTGACGAATTTGCTCTCTGTGGAAGCCTGAGAGAAAGTTTTCTATGTGACTCTCCTTAGGCACACTATACAACATCAATCACATTCCTTTGTGGATCCATAATCTCCTTGATCAGAAAATTTGGGGCACAAATGAGTTTCATGATGTTATAGTACAAGTTCTCTTATGTCCTGAAAAAATAGGAAAGAACATTTACATATATTTACATAGATAGTTAGAAATCCATTCATATACAGCATAGTAGAATTGTAAGCAAGACTGTTGTGTGACTTTTTTTTTTTGTCTTATTTTTCATTTATTACCCTTTAAAAAAGGTCAGTATAGTAACAGTTGGTATGTCATAACAAGAAGTACATACTTAGAAGACCAGAATGACAGGCACATCCTGGTTCAGAGAGTGTGTGGTGAGTCTGAGGGAGAGCCTTTCACTTTCTCCCATGTGCTCTCTGCGCCATCCAGAGCTTCAGGCCCCAAGACATCCTAGCCAGAGAACTGCCTGAGACACCCCAGACAGGCCTGCCTGGCAATATCCCAGAGCCCCTGCTCGCAAGCCCGTGATGGGAACAAGAACTTCTGTGACTCTCTCTGCACTCGATCCACCCCAGCCCGGCCTGGTGAGTGTGAGGGAGAGCATATGCACTCCCCAGTGCTCCCCGGACCAGGGACCTAACAGAAGGGAACCACAGGCTCAAGGAAGAGCTGCAGCAAACGAACTCAACACAACAGCTAGATCCAGGCCAGGCATAACTGGATAATCTCAAACTTAACAGACTGGAACCCAAATCTCATTATGTGCTAAGGTTATAACTGCACCAAAGCTGTACACCAAAGGTCAGAGGTCAGTGCTATACAAAATGACAAAGACAAAGAGAAAAATGCAATCACAGGCCTCAAGTCCACCAATAAGTGCAGAGGACACTAGCTCAGCTGAAATAGATGAATTAACAGAGGCAGAAGCAAAAGAACAACAGCAGAAGGGTATAGAGGAACTCAGACCACTATTAACAACTCAAATAAAAAAAGAAATATGTGAATACATAGCATCTGAAGTAATGAATCAAATCCAGAAACATATGGGGGAATCCCAATGCCCACCCAGAACAAGTGCAGAGAATGCTATTCCAGCTGAAATGTATGAATTAACAGTGTCAGAAGCAAAGAAACAAAAGTGAAAAGGTAAAGAGGAACTCAAAGCAGAAATAATTCCTGAAATAAAAAAAAGAATTCTTTGAAATCATAGCATCGGAAGTAGAGAATCAATTCCAGAAATATATTTGGAAGAAACTCTGCAGGAAAAGAATTAATAGCTTCCACTAAAGAAGACATCGATAAAAAAAAAAAAAAAATAGACAAGATCAGAAATATGATGGATTCCTGGAATGAGCAATACAGAAAAGAAATAGATCACATGAGGCACAGTCAAATAGATATAGAAGAACTTAAAATCTCAATCACGAGTCTACAAAACCGTTTGAGTGAAACCAAAGACAGAGTTTCAGATCTTGAAGATGCTGATGCAGCCAGTGAAAAGGTGAGAAAGGAACTCATACAAGCAATGAGGATGCAGGAAAAAATAATCCATTACCTGCAAGATGACGGCAAGATGAACAATGTGAGATTAATTGGCATCAATGAGAAAGAAGGAGTCAATACAAATGACATGCAAAGAATATGGGCAGAAGTAATCACAGAAAACTTCCCAAATATGAGGAAACAATCCAACATTCAGGTAACCAAAGCATACAGAACACCAAATAACTTCAACCCAAGTAAAAACACACCAAGACATAATAGTCAAGATCCCAGATCCAACAAAGAATAATATACTGAAAGCTGCTAGAGAGAAGAAGCAGATCACTTTCAAAGGAAAATCCATCAGAATTACAGCCGACTTCTCTACACAAACCATGAAGGCAAGGAGACCATGGAGCAGAGTTCTACAAGTTCTGTATGAAAACAAATTCTAGCCCAGACTATTATACCCTGCAAAACTCTCAAGTTTGATGGAGAAGTGAAGTATTTCCATGACAAAGAACGACTGAAGAATTTCATGATGACAAAGCCATCCCTATATAGGCTGCTGAAAGATATTCTAGAGATGGACTACAATTATCAGAACTCCACGAATGAGAACAGAAGGAAACCACTAAACAGCGCAAACAATTAAACACAGGACAAAAGGGAGTAAACAACAGCAGGCAAATAACATGACAACCATGAGTCAACACATTTCAGTTATAACCATCAATGTAAATGGACTCAATTCACCAATTAAGAGAAATAGACTGGCACAGTGGATTAGGAAAGAAAAAAAAAAAAAAAAACAAACAAACAATATGCTATACACAAGACAGACACTTAACTCAAAATGACATTTACAGGCTTAAAGTCAAAGGATGTAAAACAATACTACATGCCCTAGCACCTCAGAAAAAAGCAGGAGTAGCAATTCTGTTCTCAGACAGTCTCAACATCAAACCAAGAATGATCAAATGACACAAAGAAGGTGAGTATATACTGGTTAGGGGAAAAATTCAAGAGGAAGAGGTAACACTCATACATACCTATGCACCAAACACAGGACCACCCAACTATGTAAGACAAATTTTAATGGACATGAAAAAAGCTAATACCCAAGACCATAATCTTAACAGAAGACCTTAACACCACCTTATCTCAAAAAGATAGATCAACCAGACAAAAAATTAGCAAAGAAGTAGCAGAACTTAACCAGAGCTTGGAACAAATGGACCTCTTGGACATATACAGAGTGTTCCACCCAACCACAGCTGAATACACATTTTTTTTCAGCTGCACACAGGTCATTTTCCAAAACAGACCACATACTAGTCCAGAGGTTATGCTTAAGTATATGCAAGAAAATAGAAATTATCCCATGCATATTATCTGACCACAGTGCAATGAAACTGGAAATAAATAACAAAAGAAACCAGAAAATCCTGCTAAATTCATGAAAATGAAACAAAGCCCTACTCAGCAATCAATGGGCCACAGATGAAATTGAACAAGAAATTCAACAATATCTGCAATTCAATGAAAATTCAAAGAAAACTTACCAGAATTTATCGGATGAGATGAAAGCCGTTCTCAGAGGGAAAATTATAGCTATGAACTCACACATTAGGAAAACAGAACAGGAACAAATAAACACCCTAAGGTTGCACCTCCAACATCTAGAAAAAGAAGAGCAAATGAAGCTCAAAGTGCAAAGATGGGAAGAAATCATAAAGATAAGAACAGGAATTAATTCCATTGAAATGAAGCAAACAGTTCAAAGAATCCACAAATCAAAAAGTTGGTTCTTGAAAGACTAAATAAAGTTGATAAGCCTCTAGCCAACATCATCTAAAGGAGGAAAGAAAAAATTGAAACACAAGCAATAAGGAATGAAAAGGGTGAAATCGTCACAGACCCAGTGGAAATTCAGACGATTATCAATAGTTACTTTGAGAATCTTTACGCTCACAGAACAGAAGACACAGATGAAATGGACAGATTCCTCGAAAGGTACAAAGTACCAAAACTGAATCAAGAGGATATAGCAACTCTCAATAGCCCAATAACAGGCAACAAAATACGAAATATAATAAAAAGCCTACCAACAGAGAAAAGTCCAGTTCCTCATGGATTCACAGCTGAATTCTACAAGAAACTTATATTAGATATAATCCCTACACTCCTCAAACAGCTCAATGAAAGTGAAAGGGAAGCAGTCCTCCCAAAATCATTTCTGGAGGCAACTATTATACTGATTCCAAAACCAGGGAAAGACACCACCAAAAAAGAAAACTACAGGCAATCTCCCTCATGAACATAGATGCAAAAATACTCAATAAAATCCTAGCAAATAGAACACAGCAAATCATCAAGAAGATCATACACCATGACCAGGTAGGATTCATCACAATGATGCAAGGATGGTTCAATATTCAAAAATCTATAAATGTAATACAATATATTAATAGACTGAAATCTAAAAACCGCATTATCATCTCAATTGATGCAGAAAAAGCTTTTGACAAAGTCCAACACTCATTCATGTTCAAAAGCCTACAGAAAATTGGAATAGATGGATGCTACCTCAACTTGATAAAAGCCATCTATGACAACCCAAAAGCTAATATAATTCTAATCGGGAAAAAACTGCAATCTTTTACTCTTAGATCAGGTACAAGACAAGGATGGCCTCTATCACACCTCCTATTCAATATAGTTTTTTTTTTTTTTTTTTTTTTTGTCTTTTTGAGACAGGGTCTCGCTATGCAGTTCAGGCTGGCTTTAAGCTCACTTTGTAGCTCAGGCTGGTCTCGAACTCACAACAATCCTCCTGCCTCAGCCTCCCGAGTGCTGGGATTACAGGCATGCGCCACCACGCCCGGCTCAATATAGTTTTTGAATCATTAGCAACAGCCACTAGAGAAGAGGGAGAAATAAAAGGAATAAGAATAGGTAAAGAAGTTAAATTATCACTATTTGCAGATGACATGACACTTTACTTGGAAGACCCAAAAACCTCCATCAAGAAGCTACTAGAATTGATACACAAATTCACTAGCTTAGCAGGATACAAAGTCAATACTCAAAAATCAATAGCATTCTTCTACACAGATTGAACAAACACACTGAGAGGGAAACTACAGAAGCAATACCTTTTACAATAGCACTGTGGAAAATGAAATACCTTGGAACTCACTTAACCAAGGAAGTCAAATATCTTTTCACGCAAAATTACAACACCCTAAGAAAAGAGATTATAGAAGATTTCAGAAAATGGAAATATATTCCCTGCTCCTGGATAGGAAGAACCAACATAATGAAGAGGGCCATACTCCCAAAATTGCTGTACAGATTTAATGCAATCCCTATCAAACTGCCACCAACATACCTCCCAGACCTAGAGTAATCATTCTTAAAATTTATTTGGAACCACAAAAGACCTAGAATAGCAAAGGCAATCCTGGCCAACAAAGACAAGGCATCACATTCCGGACTTGAAATTAATACTACACAAAGCTACTGTGATAAAAATCAACATGATATTGACAACGAAATAGACCTGAGGATCAATGGAATACATTAGAAGATGCAGAGGCCTCTGCCAAACCACTCAGCCACCTGATCTTCGACAAAGGGGCCAAACAAGCTTACTGTAAGATAGCGTCTTTAACTAATGGTGCTGGAAAAACTGACTTTCTACATGCCAAAAACTAAAACTTGACCCAGCTCTATCACCATGCACTAAGATAAAGTCAGAATGGATTAAAGATCTAAACATTAAAACAGAAACACTCAATCTCCTGAAAGAGAAAGTAGGAAGAACTCTTGAAGACATAGGGATAGGCAAAGAGATCACGAACAAACATGTATTCCCACAGGAAACACTTGAAAGAATCAACAACTGGGATCAACTCTTCATGGGGAGTTTCTGTATGTCAAAAGAAACTGGCAACAATGTGACAAAAAATTTGTCACCCAGAAATTTTGAAAAAATCCTAAGACCGTATCCAGAAATGGGCATCTGAGATGAATACAAACTTCTCAGAGGACGAAATTAAACAAGCAAATAAATATATGAAAAAATGCTCCACATTGCTAGCCATTCATGAAATGAAAATTAAAACAACAATGAGATACCATCTCACTCCAGAAAGAATGGTTATCATAAAGAAATCAACCAACAACAAATATTGGAGGGGATGTTGGGAAAAGGGAACACTTCTCCACTGCTGGTGGGAATGCAGATTAGTGCAACCATTGTGGAGATCAGTGTGGAGACTCCTCAAAAAGAGTAGGACTGGAAATCCCATTCAAGCCAGGTATCCCCCTATGGGGAATTTTCCCAGAGGAACTGAAAACATTATATCATAGTGATATATGTATACCTATGTTTATAGCAGCACAATGTGTGATAGCAAAATCTTGGAAACAACCAATATGTCTGTTACATGAGGAATGGTTGAAAAAGATGTGGTATTTCTATATAATGGAGTATTACTGAGCCTGAAAGAATGATAAACTTGAAGCATTTATACTAAAGTGGATGCCACTTGAACATATACTCATTAGTGAAATAAACCAGACATACAGATGCAAATATTATATAGTCTCCCTAGTAGAAGAAGTCAAATGAAGCAATACAAATAGAAACGTACAACAGCAACTAAAAAGAATTTAGTCAGATAGGGCAAACTGAACGGCATATGCTGCAGGGTATTAATCACCTTTTCTTCTGGATGGTTAACAAGCTAAGTTCACAGATCAAAAATTGGAGAAATAGAAGGGCCGCAAGGTCAGCCAACATTTTGGCCCTAGCTGTCAAGGTCAGTGAAGACTCATGACATAGGAGAACCTGTACTGCAACATCATGAAACTCAGTTGTACCCCAAATTTTCTGATCAAGGAGATTATAGTCACAGAGGAATGCAATCGATGATCTATTATGCCTGGTGAGAGTCACATGGAGAGAAAATTTCCTCTCAGGCTCTCACAGAGAGCAAACTGGTCAAGAAACGGCCATGACTCATCCACATGGCTGACACATTCAAAAGATCTACATAGTGAGGTACAGGATTACAAGATAAACCCTGAGGGGACTTGACTGAGCTATATTTTTTGTTATATAGGTCTTGTTTTATCTCAGTCTTAACCATCCAGCAGAAAAGTATAAAAATGAGGTATATAACATGGGGCCATAATAATAAGTTGAGCTATAAATGGCTATAGTCAACAACTTCTTCAGATAGCTATTATTGTGGACTGCCGGACTGTGGTTGATTGTGTTGCTGAGTTTAGGTACCTGTAATGGTTTAATGACAATGGAGTGTCCATTTTTGACAGGTGTAGACAAAAAAGAGGGAATACAGAGGAAGAACCATGATGTGTTTGTATAAACAAGTACAGCTAGGATAAATATGCAGTGCTTCTGCATAATTCTATGAGAGGTAAGATTTGCACTGATAGTGGTTGGACAGGATATTATGTTGACTTCTAGTACTAGGGACAACCACTAAGAAGATAACAAAGTAGAAAATATTAATTATTGAAACTGTGGTATAATTCAGCTTTAAAAAACTAAGTAGATGCTACATTCTCTTAATTCATTGATTAGAGATATCTAGTATAATAGTGTCTGTAAGTAGAATATCATGTATGTACCTTGTACAATAACAAACCATTACAAAAACAATTTGAAATGTATTAATTATAGAATCTGTCCTTATATTATAGAATTGTTACAGTGCTATTTGTTCTTTAATAAAAAAAGAATGACAGGCATTTGAAGCATGTCTGGAAACATTTAATAATAAAACCATATCAGTACATTCTGATGTGGTATTTGCTAATACATTTTTCAATTTACATGACATCAACCTAATAAGGTCTAAATTTACTTATTATATGAGTATATAATTCAAGACAACTTATCAGCAAATAATTTTCTAAATAATTACCATGTAAATAACTATTCAGGGCAAAATGTGTGCAATACATATTAAACAGGATATGCAAATATTTTCTTACTTTTACTTTGTATATCAACTTAAGGGACCTACTTTACATTAACAAGATTATTGACATCCCGTTAAACTATGTTAAAAGCTAAAGAATTATGACATCTCAGTTTAGTAGAAAGAAATCAAATACCTAGGTGCTATCCAGACTTCGCCAGTGTGCAAGGCACCAAAGTTGTTGAAGCTTCTTCTGGACTAACTGATCCCACTTAGCACCATTCTCCTGCCTCCCTGTAAGGAGATCTGTGCAGAAAAGCAATGTGGTGCACAGAAAGTATGGTGTACATTCTAAAGCACTGTACTAGTTTCTCAGAGCAGCTACTTTAAATTATCATAAGCTGCAGGATTTTAATTTATTGTTTCATGGTTCTAAATGCTAGAAGTCTGAAATCAAGCTCTTGGCAGGGTATGCTTCTTGCTTGTCTCTCCTACCTCACGATGTCTGCCTCTAATTCTTGGTTTCTTGGAAATGCATCAATTAAATATCTGCCCTTCACATGGCCATTTTCTCCCTGTGTGTGTCTGTTTCTGTGCTTCTTATCTTCTACTTACAAGGACAACACGTACAGTGCTCTCAGGGTACATACTATTCCCATATAATCTTAGCTTAATTGCTTTTATTTTTCTTGAGTCAGGGTCTCTCTGTGTAGTTCAGGCTGGCCTCAGACTCATGGCAATCTTCAGCTTTCTGCGTGATGGGATTGCAAATATTCACTACCACGCCTGGCTTGCATTCTATTTTCAAATAACGCCATATTTGAAAGGGCTGGGAGTTAAAATTTCAACATATCCTTTTTTAAAAAAAAATTTTTTATTGAGAAACAAACAGCAACAAGACAGTTTCCAAACCAATTAGTAGGACAATTTCAATAATTAATACATTGTATATTGTTGTCTTAATGGTTATCCATAGTACAAGATGCAGACATGATATCCTGTCCACAAACACTAATAGGACAAATCTTTCTATTCATTGAATTAGGAGAAAGTAGCTGTATATCTATCCTAACTATTTTGAATATACAGATACAAAATAGTCCTTCATTTGTATCCCCTTTTTTATTTACCTTTGTCACAGAGTGGTATTCCATTGGCATTTAAATACCGTAGGTGCATGAATTCAGCAAAATATTCCAATATAGTCCAGTAGTCCATCATACTAGTGGGTTATATGTAGGACTGGCAATGTCAGAAGTTGTTGACTTGAGCTCTTTATAGCTCAGCATATTAATATGGCTTTAGTTTTTATACTTCATTTTTATACTTTTCTGCTGGACAGTTAGGACCAAGATAAAGCAAGACCAATATAATAAGAAATGTAACTTTTGTATCTGACAAGGTCAGTCAAATTCCCTCAGGATTTATCCTGAAACCCTGTACCACAGTTTGTAGATCCCTTGTCAGTGTCAGCCATGTAGATGAGTAAACATATCCTTTGGCAAGACAATATTCAATTCACAAGCACCATGTGAATAAAAGCTCCACATTTCAAACCTACTGAAATAGGTTTGACTAGATAATTCAGACTAATCCTTCCAATAAGAACAATAAGAAAAGGTGGGAATATATTTTTAAAGCTCTACCTGAAATTCAGGACAATTATCAGGATAATTATCAGAATAATTAAAGGCCAAGATTTAAGAGACAGAAATCTAGAGAGATTAATTAGCCTGTAATCTGGGGATATTGTTCCCATAAGAATTCCTCCAGGTTCTGGAAGAATTAGCTGAGTCTGAGAAGCTGGGCAGCAATTCAGGACAGCTTGTAGAGCTAGGCAGGAAAAACCAAAGCCCCATTCTTTAACAACTATACCTAGAGCAGACTAGTTCTCAAAGGTACAGAAGCCCTTTCAATCTCTAAAACTAGATTACAGTGAGACCGGTTTATTGGTGCCCCAGGTGCCAGCCAGAAGCTAGTCTAAATCCTCCCTGAAGGAAGATCACATCAGCTAAGACCTCAGATTACTTCTGTAAATTGTCATCTATGCTATTTGGCACTTAATTAAAAGTGACTTTATATGAGGATATAAGACAATGTAAATGTTTTCAAATACAGGGGCAATTGAACTAGCTAAGAAGTGCTCAAATGAAAGTGTTGCTATAAAATGAGAAATTTAAAAATCACATTTAAAGAATTCAAAGTGGTAAAAAGTGAAATGGAAAAGTTTCTCAGGAAAAGTAGAAACAGAACAAAACAAAAGGAACACAGCAATTCTAGAGCTTAAAAATCATTAAAAGAATTCAATATGTAGTTGTAATAGTAGTTTACAGCTTGAAGGGCAAGTTAATGAACAAATGATAGGCCAAATAAAATTATCTTGGTTGAAACAAAAGGATAAAAACAAAGAGGGGAAGATAAAAGATACATGGAGTTATAGTTAGAAAGTCTAACAGAGAAGTAAGAACAGATAGGATTGTACCTTCTGGAAAATATAGGAAAAGAAAACATAGCACCAACAATTTTTCAAGTCTGAAGAAGAACATCAAGCACAGATTCAAGATTTTAAATGAATTAGATTTTAAATAAATAAAAACAAAACTATACCTAGGCACATCATTAGGAACTGCTCAGTCAGAAGAAAGACAAAGAAAAACTCTTAAAAGCAGCTGGACAGGTTGGAGGAGGTATACATTATTACAAAATAACAGTAAGATTGACTATTTCTTAATGAAAATATTAAAAGCCCAAAGACACTAGAGAATCGACAGAATAGAGAGAAAAATATCCAAATGTTTAAAGAATAATATCAATATTAAATACTCTTTAGAAAGAGATAAAATATTATTAAAAAACTTTCCCAGAGAATCAAAATGGGTATTTACCAAGGTATTTTGAGTCAAATCAAACCATGGCTTACAACTGTGACATAGACCACCAAAGTAAAATTATAGTAAAAACTCATCCTCCTGAGCAAAATGGTCAATATTAGGAAACTAAATCTAGAAATATATAAAAATGATAATATGTCATTAACAACTTGCTTTTACAACAGGAATACAAATCATCACATTAACAGAATAAAGAAAACCAAATGATCATATTCATTGATTCCGAGAACAATTTGATTAAATTCAGTATTATTTATGATGATAAAACACTTTGAAAACTAGCACTAGATAGGAGCTTCGTGAATCTGCTAAATGATATTTATAAATAACTATTGCACTTGGTGAAATTCCTACTGAGATCAAGGACAAGACAGGAAAGACTGCATTGCATCACTGCCTGTATCTGACATACTAGAAAAAGTCACAATATACACTTTATAAACATCAAAAGCAAAAGTTATACAAGACCTCTACTTAGAATATTTTAAACTGTCATTTGGAGAAATTTTAAAAGGCCATTAATAAATGGAAAGATACATGTCATTGTCATGAATTGGTGGGTTTATTGTCCATACCCCCAAGCTTGCCTACATATTCCATGTAATCTCAATGAAAACCAAAGTTTTTGTTGGCTCATTTTATGAAAACTGGAACTAGACAAGCTAATTTAAAAATGCATGCAGAAATTAAAAAAAAAATTGTTCCAATGACTACTGAAACTTACTGTACAACAATAGTTCTTAAGAGAACATCACTTTGGTAAAAGAACTAACAAAGTAATAGCATAGAAATTTCGGAAAGTGACTGAGGCATATCAATGTTCATGCAAGGGAAACCAATTTCCTGGATTCCTGGAGTAACACCCGAACCGTCATGTATTTGTGAGCAATTTTTTCCCTCTCTGGGTCTTGGTTTCTTCCTTTTACCATGAGGTAGGTGACCAGGTCACTGGATTCTCATTTGAAATCAGAATAAATCTATTAATATTTCAAATATGCAGGGTGTTCTCAGTTCCCACACACCCAAAAGCAAAATAAATCTTCCAGCAAACTAAATAACATCTATTGAACAACAGCAAGAAAAAAAGACTAAAATACAAAACCAATACTGAGGACCAAGAGCAAAGCAGGAGGCATCATAATCCTGGATTTCACAACAAAGCTACAGTTATAAAAACAGCATGATACTGGCACAAAAACAGATAACAATCAACAGAACAAATTACAGAGGTACAAACAACTCCAGGTATATTCAGCTATCTGAGCTTCAATAAAGGTCCAAAAACATTAGATGATGGGATGATAGCCCTTAACAAATAGTGCTAGGAAAACTGGCTATCAACATGTAGAATACTGAATTTAGACATATATATCTTGCCATGAACTAAACTGAAATCAGAATAGATAAATGACCTAAACATTAAAACAGAAACAATCTCCTTGCAGTCATAGGCATAGGCAGGGACTTTGTGAACAAAACTCCACTGCACAAGAAATAGCATCAAGAATCAACAAATGGGATCTTCTCATATTAAAAACTTTTTGTACATTAAAGAAAACAACTGCTGGGCAGGGTGGTGCACACCTATAATCCCAGTGCTTGGGTAGGTCAGGCAGGAGGATCCTCAGATCAAGACCACCTGGGGCTACAAAGTGAGCTCAAGGCCAGCTTTGAGCTGCATAGTCTCAGACAAAAAAGAAGACAAAGAAGAAAACAAAGACCAACAAGTGGAGCTGGGGGGGGGGGAGGAAGAAGGGAAGGGGGAGGGGAAAAAGAAGAGGAGGAGGAAGAATAACAGGAGTAAGAAGGAGGAGGAGGAGGAGAAAACTGACAGAATAAGGAGACAATGAGAAAAAAATTTGCCAGCTATTTCTCAAAGAACTAAGCTCGAAGGAAGGAAGGAAGGAAGGAAGGAAGGAAGGAAGGAAGGAAGGAAGGAAGGAAGGAAGGAAGGAAGGAATTAGACCGTCCCAAAATAAAAGACCCAATCCATAAATAGGCAGCTGAATTGAACATACACTTCTCAGAATTAGTACAAATGGCCAATAAAAGGCATGAAAAAAATGTTCAGTATTTCCAGCCACTACAGAAATGTAAATTTAAACAATACTGAACTTCCACCTTACTCCAGAAAGAAAAGCTATGATCAAGAAATCAAATAATAATAAATACTGGTGAGATTGCATTGTTGGTAGTAGTGTACACTAGTACAACTTCATTGTGATTCGTCAAAAAACTAAAACTAGAATTTACATTTGACCCAACCAATCATCTTTGAAAAACTACTTTGAAGGAATTGAGGACATATAGTAATCTAAATGACTAGGCATGGTCACTCTGCACCTCTGCTAGTATACTTGCAATATACAGAAAAACCACTTCATCTAGCAAACGCCTTCATAGCTATAAATCAGGGACAGAAATGTGACTTCCCACAGCAGGGCAAGAGCAGCAACACTGAACTCATCCAGAGCTTGAGAAGACCTGTAATGCATCTTCTCACTCCCCCAGACAGCAGGGATACATTCACAGGTGGTGAGCTCACATCTGAACCCTCATCACCTGGCCCTACCCAATGCAATGGAGTCAGTCAGCCTCTGAGGGCTTCCTTAGGACAGAAGGGCACTTCTTTCAGCATCAAGACAACTTTCAACAACCTGCACTTTAAGAATTAAAGCAAGTAAAATAAAAATTTTATAATATATCACAACTTTTATATAATATACTCTTATAGATTATTCATAAATTGTATCATCTACTTCTGATGAGCTATTTCCATAAATTATCTTTTTTACGCTTATTTATCAGTACATGTTCATAGTCATTTTAGGGAATAGATACACATACATACTTAATGTATCTTATTGTTTTTATTCCTTTCTGCTCTGCCCTTCCTCCATCTCCAGATCCCCTTCTCACTTTTAACAATTATCTATGCAATGAGTATCTAGATTTCTGACCAAAAGAATGTAATTTAGTCTCTGAAGACCATGGATTCAACTGAAGTTTAACACGTAAAATCTTCAGCTCATGTACTAGCTGTTATATGCTTACTTATAGGGCTCAAATGGCTAATACTTTTTTTTTTTAGATTGATTGATTGTTTGATTGATTGATTGATTGATTGATTTGGTACAGGGTCAGACTCACAGTGATCCTCCTGTCTCAGTCTTTCCAGTGCTGAGATTACAGGCATGTGCCACCATGCCTGGTTTCAGTGGCTGACTCTGTACAGGCTGGCATGGCATGTGATACCAGGGATTGAACCTGGGTCTTTCTGCTTGCCAGGCAGGTGCTTAGACCACTGAGCTATCTTCCCAGTCCTGTAAATACTTTATTTATTATATTAATTTAATTCTCACAGTAAGACCATGAAGTAGTTACTATTATTGTTCTCATTTAAGGATGGGTCACTCACCCAGAGTGACTTAGCTAACAAGTAATGGGACTGGGTTGTGGACCAGGCAATGTAACTCTAATATTAGTCTATGTCTTACCACACTCTTTCAAGAATGTGCAAAGGAATGTGTAATATATTCACCCTGTGGGAAATAAAGCTTAATGTTTAATCAGGTTTACACTTAAAATCCATTAGGGTTAGTTCATAGGCGTCACAAATCTTGAATTATAGGCAGCAGTGATATGCTGCCCCCACCTCATCCACATGTGTGGGGCCTGGCACCATGACCCTGCTCTATCAAGGTCAAACAGCTCCAGGACTGGTAAAAAGGTCCCTGGTAAAAAGGTCTAGACCTTCTCCCTACAGGGGGATTAGGGAACTGGCCCTGCCCCATCCAGAACTATTTTTTTCCTCCTGTTGCTGATTAAAAGAACACTACCACACAAGGAAAAACAGGAAGCTGGTTTTGGATATTCTGGAACAACAGCTCCACTGTTGAGAACAACTGGCAGGAGACACAGTCACTGCCTGTCCCTGGGCCTCACACCTGGAAAGAAGACAGTTTCAGGGCAGGCCACAGACAGACAGGGGTGAGTGCCACAGCTCATTCTCTAAATCAGCTACTCAGCCACCCTGCTCAGCCTCAGGCTCTTCAGGGCAAGCAGCACCTGGGTTACTGGACACCCACTCTATGCATCACTGTTTCTTTGTAATCCCATGACACACCTGGAAGTTGGGTATCATAATTTCCATAGTACTCAGGATGAGGTCCAGAGCACTGAGGAAATCAGCTTAGCAGAGGCAGGGATTGGAACCTGGCCTTGTCTACCTGCAAAACCTCTAATTTGATGCATCTGTCATCATAGTGCCATGTTATGAAATTTCTTTCTCAAGTTCATCTAAAGCCTATAGATACTAATAAATTTAGAATCAGTTTACAAACAAAACATAAAAGCATTTAATATAAAACTTCAAAATAAAATTTTAATACAGGGGATTGAACCATGGGTTACTGCACTGAGATACAGCTTCATTTCTACTTTTTTTTTTTTTTTTTAATCTGAAACAGGGTTCAGCCAAGTTAGTAAGTTGTCCATGCTGGACTCAAACTTCTGACCCTCCTGCCTCAGCCTTTCAGGACTACTGAGATTATAGGTGTGTATGCCATCTCATCTAGTTTCAAAATGTCTGCTTGTCCATCTGCTGATTTATTTTTCTGTCTATTCATAATTTTGAAACAGGTTGTGTAATTCAGATTGGCCTTGAACTCACTATGTACCCCAGGCATCTGGAACTTGAGGTGATCCTCCTGCCTCAGCCTCAGCTGGGGTTATAGACATGTACTACCATGCCCAACCAAAAATTCTTTAGGATCAAATAAAATTATGATAAACACAAAACAATCAGTGTTGGGTGACACTGAAAAGACAATCCCAAACTCATCACCAATGGTAATATAACAGAAACAGTAATCTCTAACAAACCCAGAAAATTTTGAACCTCACTAACCAAAGAAATGCAAAAATAATTTCATATTGAATATGAAAAGGATGTTCTCATAGAAGGTGAGAGGCAGGGGACAGTTGGGAGGATAAAGACTTATCTATTGGTGTTAAGTTACAATGTGCTGGATACAAGAAGTGTGATGTGTCATTATACAGTAGGATGATGAGAACAGTAATGTATTTTCAATTTCAAAAGCTAGCAAAAAGGATTTTGAAAGCTTTCACCATGAAATGATACAGGTTCAAGGAAATACATATGCTTATCCTGATTTAATCAACATACAACGTATACATGTGTATCATGGTATTCCATGAATACTTATAATTTTTATTTTTGTACATGTTAAAATGAAGTTTTTAAAAATGAAGAGAAACCTCAAAGAAATGCAAAATACCATCAACATACACTGGCTCTTACAATGATAATTAAGAACTTAGAAAATACAGTGGTGCCTTGGTTCACAAGTATAATTTTTTGTACAATTTTGGAAAAAATGGCCACGTTTGTGTTTGTGTGGGAAAGATGACTGTGGTTGTATCTGTCACCTGATGGAAGAGTTTACAAGCAAAAGCAAAATTTTGTGAAATATTTCTGTTTGTGAACCAAACTGTTCACAAACAAAAGTACTCATAAATCAAAGTACTACAGTACATCACTGGTACCAGAGCACAGTGCCTGTGGAAGTGTAAACTGCTACTGTTCTTTTGGAAAGCAATTTAGTAACTCACAACAAGAGTCACACATACTTTTACATACTCCTTTACCCAGAAATTCTATTTCCTTAGTAGCCTGAGGGATTAATTTAAAATATGAAGAGCTCGATACAGCATGGGTATGTTTGTCTCTGCCTTGCTTACAAATGGAATAAAGAGAAATCAGCATGAATGTCATGTTATGACTTCTATCTAGATGTCCTTCCAAAGATATGTATACTCATAAGTGAGGCTTTTGGGAGAGACTGGATCATGAGTGTGTGACACTAGATTAGTCTGCTGATTAGTTCTGGGTGTAGATTACATCAACAGGCTTGTAGCCTGGATGAAATAAAAAGGCAAAGAAGAAAGCTGCTTCCAGCTTGCCAGGCCATGTTACTGTCTCTCCTCTGCCACGCCCCCTGCCAGCCAACTATGGATTGAAACTTCTGCAAACTGTGAGCTAAAATAAACCTTTCTTCTTTTAACTTGTAAGTGTTGGGTATTGTTTCTCAGGTCATTTATGTGGTACCACCAGGCCACATAGTTCATAAGCCTTCGGAGCTAACTTGTGGGAAGAGGAAAGGTTTGAAGATAGCTCTGGATTACTGTAAACCGAGCTTGATGAGAGATTCTGGTCAGAGTGCAAAAGACCATAACGCTGACAGCAACACAGCTGGAAAGGATCAGCCTCAAGAGGTTTAAATTGGGAAGGACTCTTCTTAGTTACTTTTCTCTCATTACTGAGACAAAATATCCCAATCCCCTCCCAAGGGAGGAGAGGTTTTGAATGGTCAGTTTGTAAAGGTTTCAGTCCATAGTCAGATGGCTCCAAGACAGGGTGGCATGGCATAGAGGCAACTGATAATAGCAATGGAAGAGAGAAAAAGGAGTAAGAGCAAAAGCAGAGAGTAAGCCTCTTTTCTTATATTGTATGCAGGCTATCACCCTAAAGCAGATGTACCTCAGACCTTCAATCCAAGCACTAGACAATGAACCAATCACCAATTCTACACTCAGCCACCTCCAAAAAGCCTCCCCACCCCATGACCACATGAGGCTTTTGGGGGACATCCAGACACAAACCATAACACACTCCATTGGCAGTTGGACTCCAAGCCATATATGTTATGCTCTGGCAGAAAATCTGTCTGCATCTCGCTTATGTCCAAAGGCTTTGCAGAAGACTAATATTAAGGGCAGTGGACTAATTAATTTGGTAGAAGAAATTTCAAGGCAGTCTAATGTTGAAGCTTTTGCAAGGCTAGTGTTAGAGAGTTTTAGCCAGCTGTACCTTTTGAATCAAGAGCAAAGGGCCAGCAGTATGATTGTAAAGCTTTGAATTTAACCAGAAAGGACGTTTTGATAAAACTGTAGCCTATCAAGATTGAGCAGAAGAAAACTGGGTTGCTGAAAAGATTGGCATTGAAAGACCAATTACTACAGAAATGGACTATAGGGGCAGGGGAGATAGCTCAGCAGCCTAAAGTGCCTTCTTATGCAAAGTTAGGCAAGTGCAGGAACCTCCAGTTTGATCCCTAATCCCCAGCACCACATGCCTGCCTGCCTTGTCCCCAGGGAGGGCTGAGCCAGCCACCAAAAAAAAAATGACTATAGAAAAGATGGCCTGAGGATATCTCAAGGATCAGTTAGGACTCCATCCTTTGCAAAGGAGTTTTTTTTGAGAACAGAGTCACAGGGCAGCATCATGCTCCTAAATGGCAGTGGCCTAGGAATTGTTCCTTGGGGATTGGGTTCATAGAGCTCAGCAATTCAGACATTCAACCACTGCAGCCAAGAAAGAAGAAACTCTGGCTACTGTTTCAGCTGGCAGGGGATTTTGGAGTCATCCACATGGTCCTGATTTTAGGCACATAAAGGATAGAGAGTTACAGGGTCAGGAAAACTTCCACCCAGATTTCATAAAGCCTGAGAGGCCAGATACTATGCCTGAAAGGGCTGTGTGTGACATTGTGAGCGTGAAACTCAAACTGCAGCAGAGACCCAAGAAGGAAAGTTGCAGAAGTCAGGAGCATGGATCATTTGAGAAAAGCAAGGAGTAAACAAAGCCAACCCAAGAACAGGCCATAAGGACTACAAGCACTGGCAGTACCACCTAAACCCTTTGGTGTTCACAGATTGCCTTGGGTGCTGGCATGGAACTACAGGATTTAATGTTTGCCCTGGCTGGATTTTGGTCTTCCTTTGGCCCTGTTCTTTTCTTTCCCCTTATTTTTATCTTTCAGGACAGGAATATTTATCTTGTGTCCTTGTATATTTTTATTTTTATAAGAACTTGCTAAGAATTTGCCTTAAATCTCAGAGGACAATTTAGACTTGGAGTTTTCAGCAATACTGGAACTGTTGGGACTTTGGCAACTGTTAGAGATGAATTAAATGCAATTTGCATAAAGGGACATGCATAAGTCTTTTGTGGGTTGGGTGGAATGTTATGACTTATATAAATTTCCCTCCAAAAACTCCTCTGCTCATTGGTGTGGATTTTGGGATCATGGATCATGGGTATGTAACACTGGGTCATGCCTATGTGACAATGGATTAGCTCACTGGTTTAGCATAGTTTTGGCTGTAGACTTACTGAAAAGGAAAGATCCACCCTGGGTGTGGATGGCATCAACAAACAGGTTTATACCCTGGGTAGACTAGAGAGAGAAAGAAGGAAGGTTTGCTGCTTTCTGCCTGCCATGCCATGAACTGCTTTTCTTCTGCCATGCCACCTTGCATTAGAGCCAACCAGCTATAGTCTGAAACCTCTACAAATTGTAAGTTAAAAAGAAACCTTTCTCCTTTTAGCTTGTGAGTATTGGGTATTTTCTCCTAGCAATGAAAAAGTAAAACATCACACAACAGAGAAATTGCCAATAAATGTGGGAAAATGTAGTCTACAGAATATTACTCAGCCATTACAAATGGTGATGCCTGAAAAAATACAGTGCAATGCAACATTGGGAAAAAATAATTGGGGGTAAAGATACAGAAATATAGTTTATGTTAAGTGTGGTTATGAAGACAGATGCTATCACTTTTACCTACAAAAGAACAGAAAAAAAAAGAAACACTAGAAAAAAGAGGCTGAAGTAGGTATAGGTGTATGGTTCAAAATACTTTATGCAGCCTCTTCTTGTAGGTTTTCATGCATCTGTAATACTTCCATTTTCTACTGGAAAAGAACCACATTTGAACTACCCTACCCTACTGTGACAGACATTCACTCACTTGGTGGGTGTTCCCAGGTGGTCAGTTTCCAGAAGCAAGCCTGAAGGGCAGCTCACAGCATCCTGTTTTTCATGTGGCTTTTAGGCAGCATTTGTGCTGTGTTTGTGTTCTGACCTTACAATGGGTGCTTTTGTTGCTTAACCACTTGTGGTTTAGCTGCTACACAAGGATTATAGGGAAAACAAGCGAAACTGAACAGTAGGAGGTTTCTGATTTCTTAAAATCACCTAAGAACTTTCTGTTAGTTTTGTATGTCAAGAACAAAGGATTGCATTTACTACACGCAACAATTTCTAGTACATCACTGTTGCTATTGAGGTAAAAGCCCCATGTATTTATGCTTTAGTTGCTTTTATCTTTATAGCCAACTTCCATACCTTTCAGCTCCATGTAAACTTTATAAGGTGCTTAAAGTGTGTATTTGTATCAGGACTCACAAAATACTGTATGCACTGTATATTTATAAGCACATTATTTTGAACTCATGTAAGTATTATTTTGTGTATCTCATTCTTATTCTTCTACTAAGCATTGTTCTTCACATCTGATTTATTATTATATATTTATGCTGAGAATATAGCTAAGTTAGTAGGTTTCTTCACATTTTCCCATTTGAAAAGGCAGCACAGAGGTTTCATTCATGTTTTAAGCAGTTGAGATGATAAAGATCCTGTTTCCATTTCATAAAAGCTAGATTATATTCACTCACTCCTCACAACAGCCAAGTAGAAAATCACTCCATTGCTTCTGAAGTACCGGTTCCTACAGTAGGTATTACCACAACAACCTGGTTGTTGGGCTGGCATCTGCTATGGTAGCTAAGAAATGAGACACCTATGTAATACCTGATGATAATGAATGCACTCATTCGTGCAGCCCATGTTCTGATACTCCAGGTCAGTTGGTCATTCTTCTTTAGGAGTTGCTGGATCATTTCTTGGATCAATCACAGCCTTGCCTCTCATCTAGTAGAGTATGACAGCCACGGAAGCTCAAGAAGTGGCTAGGAGGCATCACTTTGTGTATAGTTCCTAATGTCTTTCTAATAAATACACTGTGGCATGCATCCCTCAAGGGACTTAATGCTGTGACTTTTCTCTTACAGTGTCACTCCACAATTTTTAACTCCTCTACTTCCCTACACATGAAACACATACAGCCTAATATACTATCAACAGTGTCAAGAGTATAAGCCTAACATTCTTTAAATCTCTTTATTTTTAAGAGAAAATTGTATGACACATGCGGGTTTTCAAGAATGTGTCATTATGTCAAGTTTCCATGTTGATTTTAATAATTAAGGATGTATAAAAATATCTTTAATTTTCTTCATCTTTCTTTAGACCTGTGTTGGGTTATCTTTTCTGTTCCTTAACATTAGGAACAGAACATGTTTGTTCTGTTCTACAAACACTAACATGTTTGTAGTGCATAATGATTACATTTCTCATGGGGAGTTAGTACTTCTACATAGAACACCTCTTTTTTGTCACCCTACCTCCTCTTCTCTTTCCTCCCTCCCTCTAGTTCTTCCCTCTTGCAAAAGATATGTCTCCCCTCTTCCTATTATTTTACCTTGTTCTTTATATTTTTGGTTTCTCATACAAGAGAACCTATGCCATGCATGTGTGTCTTTTAGATGCACTTCAAAGCAGATGCTTTTAGAAGATCCATAAATGGTATCTTAAGACTCTCAAGGTCAGGATCCAAGTACTAAATATGTCAGAAGAAGGTTTGCTGGCATTGCTCTGTAATCTGGTAACTCTGAGATCATGCTTTGATCCTAAAATTGACACTCACACGAGTCACAAATGTCTCAGCAACATATACACCAGAGAATAGGAAAGAAGGCAGGGTTTTAGCATAAACAGTACCAGGTTAATATTGTCCCATTGTCCCACTTAGCCCCTATGCACTGACTACAACTCCCACCACAATAAGTGCTGCATATGACTACAAGCCTTCATTTTTCACTAAACAGATCAGGTCCACACACCTTCACCTGTACCTCATAACCACTGTGTGTGGACTGGGATGATTATTACCAGTTTGAGGTTAGGAAGGAAGATGGTAAGGCAAAAGGGTAAAGCAACTTGCCTTAAGCCACAGGGGCAAAGAGGAGTTATAGTTGATTGTCCAAGGTCTCCCCCCACACACACACACCATAGTGAGTGGCACATTCTTTAGACATCAGGCTCTAACAGTTTGCTTACCAGGTTGTCCTGGTAATACCTACTCTAGGAACCTGGCTCTACAGATGCCTTCTCTCCTAAGATCTCAGTTAACCATCAGGGAGGTACTAGTGAAAAATGGAAGCCTAAGAGGGATATCTTGGCGTAAAGTCATCTCTTTACAGAGCTTGAATTAGGAACATTGTCCACCAGGATACTAGCAGGAAACAGCATTTGCAAAATGGGTAACTTGAGGAGCATTTAATAAGAAGACCATTTATAGAGGGGACCTGAATGTAGTGCTCTGGGACTAGTGAGGGAGGAGAGGCCACTGGACCTGAGAACCCAGCACCCTGCAGTAGGGTTGCCTGCCAGGATCCAAGATCTGTGGTGATGCCATATGGTGGGGCCAGGAAAATCAATACTCCCTCAGAATGCTCAGTTCTCCCCACTGACAAATGGGAGCCAGGAAGCAAGGGACCTTATTCATACATTCCTATAGGTCAGTTGCCAGGAGACAGAGAAGGGTAAGAGGATTGGGAAGGCTGAAAGGGGCACAAAGAAATCATCCAGCACAAGAACTAATTAACATAATACCCTGACTGGAAAGGTACTGGTAGGCTTGGCCCAGAAAAATCAATGGGTTTAGCTGGGAACTCAATTCCTGGTTGCCAGCTGAAAATGCCTCTCCATTTGATTAAAGGATACCTTTTCCTATGAGTATGACTCAAGCCTTGAAAAGTAACAGAACTTCACATCAGCTGTAATTTTATGGATGGCATATTCAAAGCTACCTCTTGCCGGGGAGATGGCTCAGTAGAGTAAGTGCTTGCTTGGCACAAGGTCTAAGTTCAATCCCCAGTACTGCAAAAACAAAACAAAACAAAGCTACCTCTTTATGGTACAGTTTACACTGCCTGACCTGTAAACACAGGTCAGACTTGTGTGCTATGGCTCTATAAACACAGTTCAGACTTATGTGCTATGGCTTTGACCTTGGAGTCAAGGTTCACACAATTTAAAGGGAATGCAGCACAGAATAAAACACCTTATGGCAGGAATGGATCTGGGAAACACATTTAGGGCTCTACAGAGATGCCCCACTACAACAGGAAGAAAGAAAGGAGCACTCAAAAACAAGTTATCCAGCTCAGACAAGCAAGCCTTGGTCTTCAATGAACCAAATTGTTCTCCTACCCTCGGTACTTACAGAAATAGCTGTGCATTGACCCACAACTTGCCCAGGCCTGGAAAAATACTCCAGGATATTTTAGAAATCACATGTTCTTTCAAGCCTTTTTAGATTTGACTAGAGAACTTCTAAAAAAAGAATGAATCATTGAGATATATTCTGTAGGCATATCTGAGCTAAAAATTCAAAATGAAAGATCAAAACATTTTTTGAGTCTCTATTTCCCTTATACAGTACCGTCTATAAACCTTTTACCCTTTTCTGAAGTAGGGCAAGTCTTCCAATTTTTTGGATAAACATTCTGTATCAAGAAAAACTGTGAAAAAAATATTGATGATTAATCTCATACAGATAATAGCATGATAGCTCTATAACTATAAAAATCAAAAACACCAGAGAACTCATGCTCAGCTCCCTAATTTTTATATTCATTCACACCATCTCTAAATGTTTCCTCAGTCCCCATGTGTGGAGCTGTGGGCAGAATAAGTAATGAGATTTAGCAAGGCAGGTGGAACCTAAATCACAAAAGAGGTTTCTCCCACTTTCTTCTGTTTCTATTTGGCCATCAAGAGGCACTGAAAGCTTCTGAATAGAGAAGTAATTAGATTGCATCATATTTTAGCAAGGTACACTGAGGAGATATACAGGATGAGCAGGAGAGGGAGCGCATGAAGCCTAGTCAGAAGGCTGCTGTAACTTGCAGTTCAGATGCAATGATAGACAAAAAAATTACCTCCTCAGACTAGATTTTTAGATGAGGTCTGCATGATGCAGCAGGGACATGTGTCTTCAACACATGGTAAGGAAAGGACTTACGACCACTGTCTTAAGTTATTTTTCTTATTGCTGAGTCAAATTACCCAACACACACAACTTAAAAGAGGAGGGCTGTGGAGAGGGCTCAGTGGTTTAAGTGCCTGCCTGGCAAGTGCCAAGGACCTGGGTTGATTCCTCAGTACCACATGCCATGCCAGCCCCAGATCCCCAGGCATACAGTGTCAGGCACCAAACCTGGGCGTGGTGGTACATGCCTGTAATTCCAGTGCTTGGGAGGCTGAGCTCCCAATCACTACAAGTCTGAGCTGTACAGTGAGACCCTGTACCAAATAAATAAATGCAAAGATTTTTTTTTTAAAGGGAAAGTTTATTTTGCCTTATAATATATAGAGGTTTCTGTCCATAGTCAGCTAAACCTAAGACAGGGCAGCATGTCAGGAGATCATGGCAGAGGAGAAATAGTCTACTGTAGAGCAAGCAGGAGGCAAAGAGCAGCTGACAGCATCTTTCCCTTTTATCTTACCCAGGCTACAAATCTTTCAGGTATGCCACCTTTACACAGGGTGGGCTTTCCCATTACCCAATAAGAACTATGCTAAACCAATCAGTGAGCTAATTTAGTACCATACACTCTTATTTCTAGTATCACATGCCCTGGATCCAGCCAACTCTGACAAGCCTCACCTATGAGTGCATGAAGCTTTGGGGAGACAATTAAATGTAAGGCATAAGAGCCATATTCTTACACAAGGGCGAGCTACATTAGTCCCAGGGTCTAGTCTCAGAGACTGCTACTCAATGGTGCCAATTCTTGAGAATCTGGGGAGGGAGGTTCTATGGTCAGGGAACCATAGAACCTCCTTTTCATCCCTCACACAGGTCCCTCACCTCTGTAAGTTATCACCTGTCAATGAGCCTTTTTTTTTTTCTCCCTGTAAAACTCTTCACATTGTGAAGCCTCGGTCAAATTAATATCCTAGGATCTCAGATGCACAGGGAGGGTCATTTCCTCTGAGCCTCTGAGCCTCTTGCTCGTACTATGTAGCCACTTCAAAGCCCATTTCCTTTGAAGCCTGATGGAGTTCACTATTACCTTTAGATGCCAGAGAAGGGACAAAGTGCAGACTTCTCCTAAGGAATCAGTGCCTAACAGCCAAAAACAGGTAACCCATAATCAACTCAGCTCTTCTCAGGAATCTAGCTTTCTTCTCTACTTAAATTGCAAAAGTCACAAAATCAAGTTCAAAATTTCAGCAAAGGTCTATTATATTGACAGTCTGACAGTTAGTCCACAGAGCTATGCATTTATTGGTAAGGAGATATGCCAACTAGCCCTCCATCCCTGGACAGCTGAAGAAGAAGTCATGAAGCCATAACATATGTGACAGAGATCCTGTGAGGAAGGCAGTACCCCCTGTTATTTTCTGCTTAAACTGTTATAGTCCTTGCATGGGCTGCTTCAATCATCCAGTAATCTAGTGGCAGTGGCAGTGGTGACGAAGGCTGGCTTATAGACTGGCATCAGTCAGAAGCATCTGTACATGGAATTGGTAAAAAACTTGGATCCAGCAGTGGCAACATCCTGAGCTACTATAGCTTCTCCAGGAAGGAGTACAAATGCAAGGTGGATAGGATTCCTGGGCCTTCATGCTAAGAGGCTCTGAGCCTCTGAGCCTCTTGCTCGTACTATGTAGCCACTTCAAAGCCCAAACTGAGAGGAATCTAGGGGGAACTGTCAGGTGTGACACATTTTTTGCTCATTCTGAGTGCCTGGACAGTCCTGCAATAACCCTTATGATAATAAGGACAGCCTAACCTGTCTCTAACATTTGAACCTAAGGGCCCAGATGTACTCCTCACTATCTGAGTCAAAAATTACATAAATAACATAAAGAGACAAGATGAGCCATATGAAAAAAGATGAGCCATATGCACCAGTTTTCCTAATGACCTTTTCCCAGGTCACTAAATACAAGTTCTCACATTCTGTTTTGCAAAAACTCTCCCATTACCCTTGTCCTAGCCTCTAAAGTTAGCCTCATGCATCAGAGTTCAAAGCTGTTTTGTAGCAGCAGCAGCTATGATAACAACAAAAAGACCTCTTAAATGAGTTTTTCCTGACAAGTGTCCCTCACCTCTTGGTAGCTTGAGAAGAAGGATGCACCAATAACAGTTTCCTTTTCTAATGACAAGATCTGTCTTAGAAGTGGGTTTTTAGCTGTCCTTTTTCAAGTCCTCTCCTCCATCTTTGTATAGAAGCCACACTCTCCACCGTCTCCTGGAGTTAGTAAACCAGTGAATTGCCTTGTCTAACACCACTCCCATTTTCAAACACCTGAGGTACACCAAGAAACTCAACTTCAGAGGGATGATATTTCCTGGAGCACAAACCACACAAATTTCAAGGTGGACAGTATAACCATTTGAGAGTGCCGAATCCTAACCACTAGACTACCAGGGAAGTATACCCATTTGAATTGTGCAACACTGTGCATTAGAGACTCTATGACAATGTGAGTACGTGCCACAGATCTCTACAGAAGAAAACAATCACAGTGTGTTCTGCGGCCATGAGGCAGCCTGGTATAAGACTGACTGCACTGTTCCTGAGTGATGCTTACTGACTGATTCAGACACTGTCTTTTAAGGAAGAGAATATGAATGTGAGATACAGCACTGACAGCAAAGGCAGTAGTTTAGATGAGATAACAGAGACAGGAGTAAAAGTAGGAGGAATTAATGGGCAAAGACAATTAGAAGAATCCTTAAGATAAAGAGTCATGGATGCCCAATTTCAAAATAAGGGCATGTTGCTAAGTCCCCAGAGCTCCTGGCATCCTGAAAACTAAAGTGTAAATGGCTCTGCGGCAGGATACACAGACCTATGAAACATGAATTCCAAGTTCTGCGGCCATGAGGCAGCCTGGTGTAAGACTGACTGCACTGTTCCTGAGTGATGCTTACTGACTGATTCAGACACTGTCTTTTCTGTTAGAAAGTGAGTCTGTTACACTGAAAAAGCCTAGCTAGAGTTATTATTACTGAAGAGAACTGAGCCTCAAAAATATGAAATGACTTATATATATGGAAATTGGTGGCTACTTGCTTACCCATCAAACATTTCATCTTCTCACTTTCTAACAGAATTGTAATCTCTCTCAATCTCTCTCTCTCATTTTTTTGAGACAGGGTCTCATTATACAGTTTTGGCTGGCCTTAAGCTCACTTTGTAGCCTAGTCAGATCTGGAACTCCTATCAATGGTCCTCCTACCTAGTGCTGGGATTACAAGGATGGGCCACCAAGCCTGGCTCTAATTTCTTTAGTGATGGTAATGTGCCCATCTAAAACTTCTCCCTGGTTTATGGATAGCTGATCATGTGACACAATCTATCCAATATGAGTTCTAAGACTGCTCTTTCTTCTGTACTTCCCACCAGGATCACTTAAGGAAAGGGCCTCAGGACACAGTGATCACCTTGGACTTAAAAAGATGAAATTCATATGTCAATGACAGACCAGGGAGGAAGATAAAAGATCAGGTCCCTGATGACATCATGTAAACACTGGACTTGCTCACTCCAGAATCTTCATGTCAGAAAGGTAGCTAAATACTTATATAAGCTATTTTCAAGGTTTTACATACAGTTTGTGTCCCAAGGGTTCACAAGTTAAGAGATTTCACAGTGTGCAAGGTAGTAGGACCCTCAGGAGATGCTTACTGGGAGGTCTTTAGGTCACTGGAGGTTTATCTTCCAAAAGGATTGGAGGATACCAGTCTTCCTGGTTTATTTGGCATTATGATCTCTTGCTTGCATATACATTCACACCATGATACCATCTATCATTAGACCATCATAAGAAGCTAAACCAATAGATCTTACTCTCAGTCTTCAAAACCATTAGCTAAATAAAGTTTTTTACTTTATAAAGTTAGCCTGCCTTTAGTATTTATTACAGTAACAGAAAATGGACTAATACATCACTCTTGGCTGGATTTTCTAACTTCTGCAGCTGAATGTATAGTAATATATGTCTATGTCACAGAGTTGCTTGTAAGTGGTACAGCTACAACTCTAATCCAGAATAGTAAAACTATAGAGCCTACTTTGCTTATTTCTGTTGGGTGCACTAATTCTTGGTTTCAGAATAAAAATTTAACAAGACATTGTATTATAGCACAGTATAACCTATGCTCAGTAAGTACTGGCTGCTATTAGTACTATTATTATTGGGCCAAGTAGGGCCCAAGCCATTTGAAGATCCTCTGTTGTAGCACATTAGACCACAGGTAACTATAGACTCAGAAAGGTGTCACTATTTCTCAAAAAGAAAGAATAAGAAGGGTCTAGCTAGATTTTCTAGTTTAACAATGTTTCTACTGGAGTTGTCCCCAGAGATTAACTCCTATTCCTATAGTCAGGCTGTCTCCTCAACCTATATGGTCCTCTGACACTGTTTACTTCTCCAAGTTCATTTCAAATTACTTTCCTCAGCCAGGCATGGTGGCACACTTCTGCAATCCCAACATACAGAAGGCTGAGGCAGGAGGATTGTTGTGAGTTCAAGACCAGCCTGGGCTACAAAGTGAGTTCAAGGTCAGCCTGAACTGCTGCTCATTCTCTGACTGTCTGTCTGTCTGTCTGTCTCTCTCTCTCTCTCTCTCACACACACACACACACACAAAAATTTCCTCTTCAGTCACTCACTGGGATTTGCCTGGTTCCTGAATCATGCCAAATATCTTCCTACTGCAAATCCCGAGTATCTACTTACTTTCATTGACCTGGAGTGCTACTAAGAGACACCTCTGAGGCCTCTCTGACCATCTACTAAAACTAGATCTACCCTGCTATGTTTTATCAGAGTTATCTGCTCAATTTTTTTTAGTGTACTATAATTAATTTATTAACTAAATTTTATTCATTTTTTCATCATTTGTCCTCCCACTAAACAGCAAAGCCTATGAGGGCAAGAACTATGTCCTATTCACTGTTGTATGTTCATATAGCAGATCTTCAGTAAATATTGCCAAATGACCAAAGACAAGAAATGAATATTTAATACAACTGGAAGAAGTGAAAGCAATTGTATAAAACTCTTACTATGTAATATGGCTTTTATCTACATGTCCTGACAAAGCCTCCTGCAATTAGTCCACTGATAGTTCTGGGTGTCAATGACAGATTTTTCCTGGATGTAGATGAGAAGAGGAAAAACTCACCTTCCATATGGTGACACCAACCAATAGGCTGGTAGCCTAAAAGTAACAAAAAGGGAAAGAAGGAAAGCTTGATGCTGTCTGCTTGTCATGTCATGTACTATTTCCCCCATCATACTTCTTTGCCTTGATGCCAGCCAACTACGAACTGAAACCTCTACAAACTTTGAGCTAAAATAAATTTTTTTTCCCCTTTAACTGGTTAGTGTCAAGTACTTTGCCCCAGCGAAGAGAAAGTAACTAAGACAGCAAAGAACATGTAGTAAATACTCAGTAGAGAGTAGTAGCAATAGTAATATATTATTCCTAAATTAGACTATGTGATATTGTTATCATTTGAACTTAGCTTGCCAAAACAAAATTTCATAAGGTTCAATCCAATGTTATTATTCAGACAGGATATGAAGCTACAGGGTCTTCCTCTGAAAGAAAGGCTATAAGCTTTCTCACAATCCCTATCCAGCTGAACAACACAGTTGGCCATTTCCCCACAGTGTGAAGGTGTAACAGCATGAAATGGTACACCTACAAAAAGCAACATTAGCACAAAGCCACAGCTTAGGCACCCTGATGCTCTGAAAATGGAATTCATAAAATACAAAGCAGTGCAATCCAGACTTTAGGAAGATGGGGTTGGCTAATAGAACAAAGCATATTTAAAAGAGAAAACATTTCCTCTATTTAGGAAACAAACTTTTCATAGCCATCCGATCACAGAATTCTACAACTGAAGAGCTGTGGAGGTCCTTGGAAGTATTCAAGCCTAGCTCCTTCAAGTTAGGCACCCTACCAAGGGAATGCAATGGAATTAAGAATCAAAGAGTGGACAGGTGGGCAATAGGCTCCCTTCTGGGCTTTCTGCACTTCAAGATACCAGGTAAGGCTGGGGAAATAGCTCAGCAGCAAGAACCCCTGATAAGCACAAGAACAGGGGTTCAATCCCCAGTACCACATGTTGAGATGCCCCAGAATCCTGGGCATGTGGTGCTGGCCCTCAAAATGGGCATGGTGGCGCAGGCTTATAATCCTAGGGGAGGCTCAGATAGGAGAATCACTATGAGGTGCATAGTGAGCCCTGTATCAAATAAAAAATAAGTAAAAAGATTTAAAAAAGAAAAATACCAGGTAAATAACTACATGTTAAGGTATTTATCTCCCAACACTGCTTAAGGACACAAGTCTCCAACCTCCTCTGAGTAAACACAAACTTTGTCTATTCCCATTACTCCAAACAGTTACATAGGCCCCTTTCCATACCTGGAAAACCCCTCCCTCACTGAAGCCCTCTACCCTGTTGGTCCCTAAAACACCACCTCTTCTATGCAGCTACCATAGTTCCACTAATACGCCTAATATATTCTTACTCTTCTGAAATACACTAGCATATCTGCAGCTCTCTGAGTGGATGTATTATACTCTGCACTCAATATTTATATATTTGAGTTATAACCTTAATTAGACTGCAGATTTCCAGGAGGGCAAGGAAAACATCTGATTCATATTAATTATCCCACAGTTCTTTGGTTACATTAGCTCTCAAAAAACTGATAATAAATGTGTTCATAACACATTTTTCTTGTCTCTTTAAAAAAGCAGATCCCAATGAAAGCCCAACCAATTGCATTTCAGTGAGTCTCTATACACAAAATTAAAAACTAGCCCTTTCCTCATTTCTAAATACATGTTTAATGGAAATTTTCAAACATACAACATGCCTAAAGCCATCTAGACTCTACCATTAACATTTTATTATGCATCACTTGCTTTATCATTAACAAGTTTATTATATGTGCTTTATCACTAATCTATCTATAAATATATCTCTATCATCCATCAACATCCCTCATTTTGCTTATGTATTTCGAAGTAAATTAGAGATACAATTTTACTTCCCCTAAACAACTTAGCATGCCTATCATTAACTACAGCTCAATATTAATTTTTTTACATAAATTTGATTCAATGAAGCACCCAAATCTTAACTGTGTATTTGTGGTTTAACTATAACATACACCCACATAATCTTTACTCTTCTATGGGAACTTCTTCTTTCAAAGGAGAAGTTGCGCTTATTCATCTAAACATTATTTAGACCTAGAGAAAGAATGTAGAACTGACCATTAAAAAAAAAAAAAATCCACCTTGCTAAGAGTTCAAAATGAAGAGCAGGCAACTGATACAGAACAGAAAGACCAACTTATCCTGAAAGTACACATTCGCATTGGAGAATTAACTGCAAAGGTTGAGACTGAATCAATATTTGCATTAGAAATCTCAACCTGAATTAGCATATTTGTCAGAGTTGTTGGTCCAGGGATATCTACCCCTGCAAGCTCTGAAACAGTGATATCCTGCACATCTGCTCCAACCTTTCTGAGTTCTCTTAATGCTTTCTAAAGATACTGCTATTAATTTTCATTCAAAGAAATATTACCAAACAACCTATTGGGAACACAAAGATTCCCTTCAGACATTTCTTCTAGCTTTCCTTAAGCCTAGAGGCTGACTGTTTTCCAAACTGTTAACATCCCAAGCTGATTGCCAAACTCAGCCTCTGACATCTAAACAACAGCTGTGTTCTGTCTTGTGAAAGGGCAGCCTCACCCAGACAGTGACTCCAAAGGTCAGCCGTGTCCTGCAACAGGAAGTCCCCTCCATGGTTGGTGGCACATGCCGGCATAACAGAACAGTCTGTCCCAATTCCTTTTACTCCCTTTTTGGCTTATCTTCAGTGGTTGTGAATGTGCAGTTTGCCTTGCACAGGAAGTGGAGCTTCAAACTTCATCCTACATGTTCACTGGTATTCTTGCTTACACAAAATGTTGCTGGGCACAGTGGCACACCCAGGAGACTGAGGCAGGAGGATCTCAGTGAGTGCAAGGCTAGCCTGGACTACATAATCAAGTTCAAGGCAACTTGCACTACACCATGAGACACGGTTTCAAAAAAACACTGTTTTGAGCTGTCATTAAAAATGTGATCACAAAGGACCACGAAATATAGTTAAATCAACCAACTAAGAAGCAAGTACACATTATCAGGCAGTACTCCAGTTTTTCTTATATTATCCCTTCAGTCCTGTAAGATCAGCTCTTCTAGTTTATTGGTAGGATTCTGCAGCTGCTCAGAATTTAGGTGGCCACAGGGCCTTGGAAGGACATTATGAGAGTAACCAGCTTTCTGTAATTCAAATCCAAGAGACTTTCTGGGACTCCTGGAACCTTTAAAAATAGAAGTACCATTTAGAATACAACTGAATTAAAAAAAAAAAAAAAAAAAAAAAAAAAAAAAAAAAAAAAAAAAAAAAAAAAAAAAAAAAAAAAAAAAAACTTGTCATATTTAAGGAAGGTAGATAGACAACTGACTTAACACATCTCAGGCAGCTTAAACCATCAGTGGTACATGCATGATTGTCCTATTGGGTGCCTTGTACCACCCAATAGGACTGTCCCAAGCCAGCTGATGGGACAGTCATGTATGTACAACTAGTGGTTCAGAGCCTTCAGACAACAAGACATATAAATTGGGGCACCATCGTGAATATGTTAAAACTCATCTGGAGTTAAAATTCAATTAGTTATTAAATGACTAATAATAATTAGTTATTAAATGACTAATAATTAATATCATTTTAATAACAATGATAATGAAGGAGCACTTGCCTTTGCATTTGCAGATATTAAAAGGTATGCCCTAGGTTAAAATATAGTATGGTGTGCTCGCTTCGGCAGCACATATACTAAAATATAGTATGGCATGTGTTTACCTAAATGGCCTACAGTAAGAATTCAATAAATAATACCATTATTATAATATATTAAGTATATTATGTTGTTTCCCTGAAAATAAGGCTGGGTCTTATATTAATTTTTTCTCTAAGCTTATTTGCAGTTCTTACTTTTTTATATACAGAAATCTACGTTAATTCATTTATTCATATACCAAACAAATCTCCATTTATTCAAATATAGTCATGTCATCATCTTCTAGAACATTGTCACAGCACTCCAGACCCTGGCTTCCAGCCTGAATTTCTTGCAACTTCATTTCCTGTTGACATATTGGCCCCAATCTCTCATGTCAAGCAAAAAAGCTTTCCTTAAATGTGCAGTTCTTGTCCATAATGACTGGCAGCACAACTATTAGTGATTTTATCCCATGAATTTTTCACCCAAGTCATAACCTCTTGCAGACTAGGCTTCACAAAGTTTCCATTAAATCAAGTGTTAAATGAAGATTTACGAGACAGGAGTAGCAACAAAAATAATGACAGTTAAGTGTGATGTCTCACACAAAAGCCAAGGAGAAATTGCAGGCACCAAAATTCAGAAAGTGTTTTTTTATTTCACAAGAATATAATAAGTACATCTGTTACATAATGTATTTGAATTATGTAGACCCACACTAGACATAACCACATCTACTCATTATCAAGTACACACATTATCTGTGCACTGTGTCTGTACTTAATTTAGGATTAAGTCTCAAGATCATCTGTTTATATGAGCTTTTATGTCTCATTGAAAGGCATCCACTTGGCTATTTAAAAATACTTAATTATAATTTATATTATGTATTAATGTCAATATTATGTATTTATATTTCATTTTATATTGTTAATATTTTATAATTCAATATATGTGTTGGCTATACTAAATGCACCTGCCTGGCTACCAACAGCAACTGGGGTTTCTTTGGGGAGTAGGGCTTATCTTGCAAGCATAATGAAAAATTATGCTAGGGCTTCTTTTCCAATTAAATCTTATTTGGGGGGGAAATATAGTATTACCTCACAGCTCTCTTTTCCCTGTATGAATACTGTGAGAAGAGTTTCATTTCTAGTTTACAAATCAGAAAACTGACAAAGAATGTTTACATAATTTGCTAGTGAGAATCTGAACTGAGATGCAGCTCAACCACTGGGAGAATCTAAATGTTCATCAATAAAGACTGCTTAGAGAAATCGAGATGGATCAGTATAAAGAATATTCCCAGGAATGAAGGAGACATAATCTGATATGAAAAGATATCTGTAACATATGTCAACAGAAAAAATCAGTTGCACTGATCTAATCTCTTCTGAACAGCTACATATAAATGTTTATAGCTGTCTATAAAGGTGCACAGACATGGATGTATTATAGTTTGTATAGATGT
Source organism: Ctenomys sociabilis (assembly GCA_004027165.1). Taxonomy (NCBI): domain Eukaryota; kingdom Metazoa; phylum Chordata; class Mammalia; order Rodentia; family Ctenomyidae; genus Ctenomys; species Ctenomys sociabilis. The sequence goes on along the minus strand of PVKA01003785.1, from coordinate 2,080 downwards.
ATGCAAAATGTCATACAGAGTTGTACAGTAAGACAAAAATAATCAATTAATCAATAATCACCATCTTTTTTTCTCCATGGATAGTATTAGAATAGGGGCATTCCTTTTAGAACATACTTTTGTCTTGCTTCAAGACATTACATACAAGACAGTATGTTTGTACTGTTACAAACATACATTATTTTTGTAGTAAAAGTTTTAAAGTGACTCATTAGCTAAAATACATGTTCATTTCAAAGAGAAGTACTTCCACCAGCAAGCTGAACAACTAACTGAAAATTCAAGAAATCTTCTCTATCTCAGTTCATTACAATAATTTCTAGTATAAAAAAAAACCACTCTTAGGCTAGAGGACAGGAGAACAGTCTGAGCTTAATGCAGATGTTTCCGTGAATAGCTGTGCCCTAGCTGTGGCTGGCCTGTTGCCCTACACACCTGGGCAGAGAGGTTCTTCTACTGATAATCACTTCTTTCATAAGTGATGACAGGGAAGTGAATGGCTGCTCCAATATCCTATGGTCTGGGAGGTTCAATTATAACTAGACACAGAGCCCCAATATGGATCAGTCCGGTCTGATGTAGGCCCCACACTTATAATAACACATTACAAGCCAACAGGAATGATGGACAAGGAAGCCATTCCTGGGTAAAGGGTGGGAATGAAGAAAGCTGGTCCATTCTATTCCTCTTCCTCCTCCTCTTCTTCTTTCTCCTTCCCCTCTTCCTGCTTTTTTTTTTTTTTTTTTAATGGACAATGTGTTGGATCAGCCTGTTATCTCCAGTACCACATCCAACCCCACCTTACAGCAGAGGCAGGAATGAAGAATCAGGTATGTCCACTGGTTAACTACCCTGTAGTGAGCCTAAAGGCACATTCTTGATTCATAATAGGCAAGATGCAAATTGTGAAGAAGTAGACTTGACATCTGATGCCATATTTGGCTGGTCAGTATATTTCAGACAGAATTTTCCTGGAGTTGTCTCAAAAACAAAGTGGTAAACTGTTCTAAATCCATTTATGAAGGAGAGTATTTCCTTCCTCTCTCTCTTCCTGTTATGAGGTATATGACATCACTCAGCCTTATAACCCCATCTGAAACTTGAGATGACTCTGACAGGTGATAGCCCTGACACCTGCCAACAGACAGAGGAGACATCTAGCGACAAGGAACTTTAAAACAGATACACATTGGTCAAGACTTTGATTGTACCCACCACAATGAGGATGCCTATGGTGGCAAAAGCTTCTTGGATGATACAGTCTTCTACTAATAGTCAAACTTTTAACCTTTAAATTTCAAAATTAGTTTTCATTTTTATCATAATAAATCAAATTACTAGAAAAAAATACTAGTTTGAAACACTTTCAACATCTTCAGCTTTTCTTAACCAAATAATATGCTAATACCGTATTACCATTATCATTAAGAAGGTAAAAAAAATTTTTTCTTCAAGTAGTCAGCTGTGAACCTATGGCACACATGATACAAGATGTTTCTATCATTGAAAGCTATAAAAGTTTTCCATCTCTAGAATTGTCCCTTATTTCATTTGTTTAATTTTCTATGTAGTCATATTGAAATTTTTTCCAAATATTCTACTTTAATTACTAATACTATAAAATCAACTTGCTGAAGGGCCGACAATATCAAATCATCTGTAAAATCAATGCAGTTGGACCTCCTTTACCAACCACTGGACTAAGCTTCTCCTATTTTCCTCTTGCTGGTTTCCTGCCTTCTGGATTCTATTTCTCCCTCTTTTTTATTTATAGTGTTGAAGAGCTTAAAGTGGTTATTTTGTAGAAAAAAAAAATTACAGAAAGCAAAATTCTCAATTCTTTCCGATTGAGGATTGAGACATTTCTTTTCAGATTTAAAAGTATCTCTGATCTATTCCATACTTGAAAGTTTGGCTGAGTATAAAATTCTAAATAGAGAAAAAAAAATTCTAAATAGAAAGTAATTTCTCAGAATTTTATTTATTTTCTGACTTCAATTCTTCTAGATGTTATAATAAATCTGATCTCATTCTGATTTTTCATTTATGTTTGTGACAAGTTTTCTCTTCAAAACACTTT